>WYDI02002148.1:0-12874 GCA_009867235.2 Psittacus erithacus
TCAACCTGTGGGAGTTGTATTCTTTCGATTCTCTTCCCCATCCCTCTGGGAGCTGAGGGAGGAAGGGGTGGGGGGGGGGCAGTGAGTGAGCTGCGTGGCAGGCCTTAAACCACGACATCATTCCACCGTTCCAAGTATAAAGAGGTATATGCTTCCTGCTGTGTGTCCTTTTGACAATTTACCAAAATGCAAGTCTCATGAACAGGACAATTAACTATTTCGCATCCTGCTAGGCTATAAAGAAACACAGCACCCAAACAGCTGCCTCAAGTACTTTTAACACTGTATGCATTCCGATTTGGATGTCTGGGGGCTATGAAATGGCAAATCTTTTATTTCTCTTGTCTTCACAGAGAAGGAAAAACTTCTTGATTAATAGCTTTCTTTTGAACAAAAAGTTCTTTAAATGTTACCTGTGTAGATAACACTCATTTAAAAAGACAAAAAATGGGCCTAATTTTACTTCTAATACTCCCTTCCAAGTTCCCCCCAAAAACAACAGAAAGGGTTTCAATAACAAATAATCTCTTTCGTTTGTACACTCAGCATTTTGGAAGCTTGAGGGGGAAGGAGGAGGTTATTGCTTCTTTGTTTCTATTCTGACCTGGTTGCTCAGTACTTCAATTCAGCATAGTTTAAGGAATTCACAGCTGATATCTGATGATTGTTCTAAACCAGCACTACTCTTTACTCGAACTTAAGTGACTTCTCCAAGTTTGCATTTTGGAGGAGAAAAGGTCACTCTTCTCATTCATTTCCAGTTAGTGAGTCACACAACTGTTAACACTTCTATAGACAAAATTAAAAGATGGGAAAGAAAAGCAAAATCTGCATGCAAGATCTGCTTGCAAATTATACTGTTTAATAAAATTGCCTTTACACAGAGAGAAGAAAAACAATTAAAATGTCAGGTCACTGAAAAGCTTCATTAACAGAACTGACCATGCCTGCAATACTTTTATGAAGGTGTTCAGGTGAGTTCCTGTAATTCACACTGCACCACAGCTTTTTGCCCTCACTTACCTATTTCCTACAATTTTTCAAAGCATCTGTTCTTCCAGCCTGTCTAGCTTTAGACTCCTCTGGGTCCTTTTGGCTTATTATTCCAGCTGAGTGGGCTTTGATTTTTTCAGCATTTTTGTCAACGAAGCTGAAGGCTTTCAAGACAGGTATTTTGTTTAACAAGACAGTTTAACAGTGATGTCTTGCTTAAACCTGCCTCAGTGGCTCTTTTGTTGGTCCCTATTTATCCAGAGTACTCTTACAAGCAGTTGCTTTAAGATTGTTATACAAATAAGTTCTTCAGCTGCTTGTCCAAACACTTTACAATAGTAAAGTTTATTTTTTATTGTATTTTTTTTCTTCTTTGAGTTTCAGATTTGTCCCTGAATGACTGCTCTTCATCTCTTCTCCTATGCAAGATTTGTCACTATAAATATATATCTCTGTTTTCATACATATATGTATAGTGTGTGTTTACATTTGCATACTATATATAGACATCTGCTAATCAGCACCCTGCCAGACTATGAGGACTAGAGTGCATAATATAAGTAGTCTGGTCCCTGAATTTAAAGTAAATACAAGCAAATTAAATTGACCCTAAAAAAAATTAATTTAAGAAAGGAAAAAAGCCCTATAATGCTATAAATTATTTCATTCATTCAGTTTCCATTACCTGCAATGAAATTCATGTTGACATATTACCCTGTACATAAAAGAATCTTGTCAATTAAGTAGTGGTCACTCACCCATTAATTTCAATTGGTTTTCTCTGTGTGAGTTAAAAATGGGTACTTCAGCTTTTGTAACCAGACTTAACTCATTCCTTTTTTTTAAAAAAAAAGAAAAGAAAAATAAAAGCATCCCCAGCTACAGGTGCTTAAGCATTGATATAAGTGCACTCTTCCTTTAAAAAAAATCTACTCCTTACCATACAGTACATAACCTTCTAATTAGTTATGCTGTCCTTATACTGAAAAACTATTTCCTAAATTTCAACAGGGAGTTATATGAATATGTGATGAGGCTGGCTCTATTACCCATGCAACAGAGAGAATTCCTCCCCTGTCTTGTTGAGAAAGGAGCACATATCCAGGCAGGAGTGTGTGGCTGTTCAGAGGAGTGAAACTGGATTTGTCCCTGAGAGAGATGAAGAAAAGCATGGGATGCTGTGACTGCTGCGGGCTATTTCTCTTTAATACCTTTCCTTCTGCATGTACTCAGTCTGCCTACTTATGTAAGGAAGCAGAGCCCAAATCTATTCTGTTGAAACCTCCTAAATACAGTGGACTACTGACTATCAAATTTGCTTGCCCCAGGATAGGAGGCTTTCAGTTCTGCAGCAGTGGCTGGAATCTTTCTTTATTTCTTTAAAGGCTGGGTGCCTTTGCAACACTGGGTGTATTTTAGCAGATTCATGGAATATGGTGAGGTGCTTCTGTAGTTTGTGTCTCAGCAAGGGAATGAGACCTTCTGTTCATGAGAGATGTCAAAGATGGCTGTGGTATTACTGACCTGTACTAATTAGTTGATGTAATTATGTCTGCATAATTACTGAAAAAATGATACATTTATATTTTTAACGAGAATGGAAGCAAACTAAAGTATTTGTTACTATACTGTGGAAAATGATGACAGTGAACTCAGGTAAAAAGATTTCATTGTTAGGAAAGGTTTTCATTTCAGGACGCTGAAGGGACAAGTCTCTATCAAATATTTTTACTTAATTTAAAGGATTAATTAAATATCAGTTTAAATAACAGTAATCTAAGGTGACAGTTAATCCACTGTAGCACACAATTTAGGACAGACTTTCTTGTTGACACTGGCCAGTGTCATACTCCAGTTTCTGGTACATGACACTGTAGGCATGGCCGCTATTTGGCGCCTCTTTTGTGCTTAAAACTTTCCAATGTTGTTGCAATTTTCTGGTGCTGGAACTGGAGGTGATGTAGTGGGTGATGGATGCCAGCTAAAGGGCTGTCTCATGTTCAAGGCTGTTGAGTGCTGTCTGTGGAGTAAGTTTCCATCCTTTCCCAGAGATGTAAATCAGATGTGAAATCTGAGAGAGGGTCGTTAATCACTTGTCCCTGACCACCGGGTGCCTGCCTTGAACCCCTGGGGCCTGATCGGTGAAGTCACCACACTCTCATAGCTGAAAATGAGTTTAGATATGACAACTGAATATTATAACAGTTTGTGAAGCAGCAGGTGTTCCCTAAAATCAACACCCAGGGGCCAGCCTTGGTACACTACACTGGTGGCTACTATGTGTCCTTATTTCAGTGTGTTTTGGTTTCCACATGTAAAAATGAGGTGATGGTGCTCTGTAACAACCTGTCTGCTTATAAAGCAAGATGGGCTGCTTTTCAGCTCAGGGTGGGATTCACACTCTCCTTTCTTTTGGCTGAGTGTTAATTTTTCACAAAACTCAAGTCTCAAGCAGAACAGCCTCCTTATCACAGCTCTGCACTCTTAGTACAGGCACTTCTTCCCCCATTCTCCTAGCTAAATGCTCTAGTCTCGTTTGTCACAATTTCAGCCCTTTATAGAGAATACCTCATGTTTTTCTTTCTGGAGATGGAAAGGTTGTTAGAAGGCTGACTGCTGCCCAGACTAAAACAAGCATCCTTCTTACACATCATGTCATCTCATAGGCATGTTGTGCAAACAGATGTCATTAATATTTGAGAAACTCTCAGATACTATATAGCGAGTGCCAGAGAAAACCCTTTGAAAGAATGAATAATTCTGTCTTTAGAGCAACACACAGTAAATAAGGCATAGAGTGCCACACTGACTCTCTAGCACAAGGTGAAAATATGGAACTGCTACTTATTCAGGGAACATTGTCTGTTTGGAGACAGAGGGATCCTGTAGGACAAAGTGAATATTCCTTTCATGAAGACTCTTCTGAACTGCATATATGCAGGAGGCAGTGGCAAATTGTTATCAAACAAACAAGTTGAATCTGACATTTCCTAACTTTTTCAGGACTTGGATTCACTGCCTTAATAATGTTATTTTGTTACTCTATGTTTGTAGACTGTATGTGTTTGGTTCCCTTTGTGCTCTTCTGTTTCCATAATGTAGTTTTGATGGAACCATACAAGACAGCCATTCTCTCTCCTGTGAGCCCTGGTGGAACAATGCTTATTATGAATGTATTTATGTAATGAATAAAGTTGCTTTAGTTTGGATTAAAAAGGTTTTCTGTATCCTCAAACCATTCTAGGCAGATTCCATGGTACGGCTGAGGAGCGGTTTCATGGCACAAAGCATCATTCACATGGAAAGTTATAACTGGGGCTGTTCTGTCAGTCCTGCAGTCACATTGTGTGAATATATTTCAGGGCTTTATAATTGTCATAGTTTTGCATCTAATTCCTCAGGTTTCCATAGACTTAAATGCTGCAACATAATTAAGGGGCAAACGCAACTCTTAGAGCAGAATGCCAGTGCAGCATGTTAGCCAGCTGTATTGCTGGCATGGGCAACATCCTGCCAGTGCAAGGCAGCTGTAGAGCATGGAGCATTTCTGCTGGCTAGCTGCCTCTGGAAACTTTAGCTCTTGCTCAAAGCAGGCATGCTAACAGGCTGATGAGCAAAACATGCTGCACTTCCAGCGCTCCTAACCCCCAGGAGAAAGTTGATGTGTATCCTGCAGATGTAGCTTTGCACTGCACCAAGTGCACTCTGGAGATGGAGTTATACTGTGAAGCTGCTTGTATGGAAAGCAAAGGCACTTTTTGTTCTCTCTTCTTCTGTTGCAGCGGTACTGTGATGGTGTGGCTCACTGTTAAGCTCAGATACAGGTTTGTCTTTTTCAGAGCTTTTTTATATTCTTGCCCTGGCTTTGTGTCTTACATCTTGAACCTCATCATTAATTGTGCTCTACTTTCCTTTTTAACAAATTCACCCTGATCTTCTCAGTCAAAAGCCATATGTGTCTCCCTTGTAACATTTGAGGCTGAAGAGTTTCTGCCTGGTGAGACTGGCCCAGGTTAATCACATTCCACGTAGGGGAATTTGGATTTGCATTAGAAAGCAGCACTGGTGTATCTGTTTCAAATGCTAAGGCCTGAAAAAGAGGTTGAGATGTCTCTTCCAGAGAAATGGATTCCAAAATACCTATTTGTAAAGTTTGGCTTCACTGAACAAGCGCACAGATAAAAGAGAGGCAAGCAAGTGAAATGTCTGGTGCAGCAGAAGGCCTGTAAGTACTGAGCACTCAAATGAACTTGGAGTTAGGGAAATATTTAGTACTTGGGACATGTCTTAGTAATTTAGGAACCATGTAATGTTTACTACATTAAGGCAAATTTTAAGATTAATTGCCTTTCACAGTAAGTAACAGCCTAAAGTCTGACTCAGTAACTATGTGGTCTACTCATATTGATGTTCATCAAACCAAGAAATCAGTATATGTATTTTAAAAATACTCTCACAGTGTTACATGCATTTAGTTATTCTGCTACAGGATTTAAGGAGTATAATAGATTTTACCTAGCCTGAGATCCAGGAGAAAATTACTATTTGCCTTCTGAGATGCAATTTCTATCTTTCCCTTGATTTATGTGCAAAGATCATGAAGCATTTTTCCTTTTGTGCGATCAGACTATTTAAGGCTGTGCTTCCCTCTTTAATATTACAAATCTGTTTGGAGATTAAAAGGCGACTAATTAATTTAATTTGATGATTTTTAGCCATTGGTGTGGCAGGATTACACTGCAGAAAGAAACAACCTTGATTTCTTCACAGTTGTATTTATGAAGTTGAGAAGGAAAGCAAGAACAGTATGGTCACCTCTATGAATCTGGCACACACAACATACAAAAATGTTACATCAACTCAGCCTGATCTGGAGAAATAATAGTGTCATTTGGTTTGTCTCTGAAATTATTTCAGTGGTATTAATTGCTGCCTGCAGTCATTTAGACTTGCAGCATTACAAGTTTGATGCAATTTGAGTGTTATCTGTGAGACTTCAGTATCAAATTAGTGGACCAGTAAACTAAAGAAAATCTGTATTATAAAAAGTCATTAAGATACTGTATTTCCTTAGGTTCATAAGACTACATTTCTATGGGCTTGTTAGCCATTTTTCACCTATGCCAAGTGAGGATAAAATATTATCCTATCAGACCTCGTATGTGAACTTTTGTTTTCACTTGGTAAATGCTATTGGCATATTCTTGCATTTTAGTAGGACAAATGCATGAGGCTAATGCTAAATGGGTGGGTAAGACTGTGGGACAGGAAAGTGGCTGCAGTTGTGCTCTGCAAGGATTGGTAAAGAGTGAGCGACTAGACAGAGTGGTCGGCACTAGGGAAAGTATGTACACCTTGCTCATGGCGGCATCCCTTGAGCTAGTAACTTGAAGTAGATTTTTTTAACCTTTATTGTGAAATTGCTCACAATAAAGTCTAAGGCTGTGCACAAGTGCATGTGCACACCTCTCTGGCACCTGTGAATGCTACATTAAAGTTGGGCTTTGATACTCTCTGTTCTTTCTATTAGCTACATTTCCAGTTTTTAGCATTCTGTAAGCAAGACCCGTAAAGAGAGATCAGGAGGAAGCACTTGGGCAGGAAAGGCTCCTCAAAAGGTGAGTGCAGCCTGCAGGAGAAAGTGTTGCTGCTTGTATGATTAAAGAACTCATTTAAACTAGCAGTTTTAAGCTGTCTTTCCCAGTTTAAAAACATCAAAAATAAAAAGAAAAAAAGACGATTAGGAAATAAAGCTGGAAGAGTGTAATAAAGATTAAAAAAGCATGAACTTATAGTGAACGGAGAATTGCAAAGGAAATAAACAGAAATGATTATTTTAAGAGATCTCTGTGAAAACATGTTGTTTCTAGCAGGGATGAGTGTGTGAGGGGTTAAGTGAAGACAAGAATGAACGGAAAAAGAAATAAGAAATTACAATCAGCTCTGTGTAACTCTTGTTGCCTTTAACACGCAGCTTTTCAACAATATATGAGTAGCCACTGAATACTTTTAAAGTATATTATTTCCCAATTACAAGAAAAGGCAAAACTATAATACAAATCCACAAAAAAAAAAAAAAAAAAAAAAAGAAAGAGAGAGAGAAATAAAAGAAAGAAAAAGGGACAGCTACTACCTCACGCAATCTTCTGTCTCATTACTGTGCCCACCATTGGACAATGCTGCCAAATACAGTGCCATAGATGATTTTAAATTCTCCTTGTTGAGTTCTTCTAGCTTGAAAATCAGGCAGATAAATGTTAATGAAGGGCATGTTCTGTGCTAGAAGGATATTATTCTCCTAATTTAGGAATCTTATAACGAGAGAGAATTAATAGAAACATATCTTTGTTTATCTTAATAAAAGATTGGTACAGGGATTCTGCATATAACGAAACAGACAGAGTGGGTAGCTATAAGTAGGTATCATTTAATGATTTCTTTCTCCTTGGAGTAGGCCCAAAGGAAAGGGAGAGTATCTCAAAACTCTGGTGACTTCTTACCTCTTCAGGAAGCTCACTAAGCACTGTGCTTATTTTAATTGGGCTTCAATGTAGTTGTGCCTAAAAAAAAAGCTCAGATTTTTGTGTGCTAGGGCACAGAGACAGTACTAATGAGATGCATGTTTTGCTTCACAGCTCAAGCTTTGTGGTTTTTCTACTTTGAGTATTTTGTCTTCACGATAGGTCTAAATAGCACAGGCACAAATCTCATTTCCCCTGTGACTACCATCTAACACTGTTTCTTGTATATCTATATTCCATCTAACACAGTTTCTTTCTGACTTATAATATCTTCTTCAAGAGAGTGGGAAAAAATGAGGTAGTAACTAGGAGAAATAGTGCTAGTAGGTTTGCGTGTAGAAATTCTATGGACAGTCATGCTCTCACTTGCTCTGTGCAACAGAGGTAGCCCAGCACCTCATAGTCTTTTCTGGGTGTCTGTTCCACAAGGAGCCTCAGGTTTGGGGTGTGTGTGTGCTTGGATCTGTTCTCTAATCATTAATGACTCTAGAGAGTTAAAGTACAAGGAATATGAAGTTGTGCAGGGTTCCACTTACTGTGGTGTGTCCCTCTGTTGTTGTAAGGTCAGAGTTTGGTGGAATAGTCATCATTAGTTTTCTCTAAGCTGACAAAAAGCAAAATGGTGCAAAGGCTAGTTTTTCACCAAAGACATACTGCCTGTAAAAGGGCAGGTCCTGGTCACCACCAAGATACCTCTCATGCTTTTTCCTCTGTTGTCTTAACTTCATTGGAGATGAACGTCTTCAGTGTGACAAATTCCTGAACTTTTATTGTCAGTAGAGTTGGTTTCCCTTGTAGGAACTATGGTGGTAATGACAATATTTTAGTTTTCCTTTTCCTCTTCCTTCTCACTTTATGCTTTTTTTCTTTTTTGCCAAGATATTTCAGATGAAAAAAACATTTCATCATGCAACAGGATCTCCTGCCCTTCAGCCTGACACCATCAACACCTTGGAAAAAACATCATTTAGCCCATGTTGAATGCTGCTGAAGCTACAGCTGGAATTAAGACTTTCACAGGTTTCTTTAGTAGCTCTTATTGAATGCTGGACAAGTAGAGGGTAAAATTTTACAAGTATAGGAAAGGTTCTTCAGTCCATGTCATTTCTTTGTCCTTATGAAATAGCTACTAGAGCTTTCATGTTGACAGCTGTTGATCTGAACTTCCTAGTAATTATACATCTCTGATCTAGTGGTGCCTCCCAAAGCACACATGCAACTTCATTCCTCTTAGCAATTATAGGAAAGCCAGTTTTCAGTGATCATCAATTACACTAAGCCCTTTAAAGTGTAATTACGACATTTCTGACTCCTTATCAGAGAGATGTAGTGCAGAACACAGATATAAAAGATGGAGAGAAAATGCTTACATGGTGATGGCAGAACAAGATCATCTTAAATTTTCACCTCTCAGGCTATTGTTTGAGGCTCCAATACAGCTATTTTCCTCCTTGAAGACTAGGAATGCCTTTTTATCTGCAGTCCCATGTTCACTGATTTGAATGGTGTAATGATTAACACCCTTGTGACCCTATTGACTTTAGTCATCTCCCATTAGAGCTTTCTACATCCATTTTATAAGAGAATTGAAAAGAGGTTCTTCTTCCTTTGCACACCAGGTAACTTTATTTTTTTTTTTCTTTTTTTTTAATGTTACACCATCAAACACAGTCAGCAAGTTCCACTCTCAAACTGATTAAACTCCAGCCACATGCAAGCTCATGTTTGCTTGGGAAAAAGTCAGCAAGCTTTTCTGTCTCACTTGTTCAGTTTTCTAACATAAGGAGTGTGGCACTTCTGTAATGTTTTATACCTGTAAGATATATAATCTTATTTCTATTCAAATTTGTATTTCTGGATTTAGTGACTGGTAATTGTAATTTTACCAGGTTATTTATCCAGATTGCAGTCAAGATTACTAGTTTAAATAGGGACCAAAATGATGTCAAGAAAGTGGCAATCCTGCTCTAATCCTCATTTTGCGAACAGTTTGAAATCAATGTTGGCCCAGGTTGTGGTAAACTGGTATTCAGATAATAAAGCAGAGCAAAAGATATTATATTCGGTGATGAATATAACTCAGGCTATGGAGCCTAACATGGTCTTTGGAAAAAGTTGCCTCGCTCTTGTGAGGCCTACACCAGTCCAGCATAGCTCTTTGTGAGAGCATTCAGCTCTTATGGAGGAGTGTTATTTTGTCAATCACTATGAAGAGCTGCATCAGAGTATTTATTTTCATAACAGCAGCAAGACTCTTTGGTTAGGTACTGATGACTGAAAGATTAAACTGGATGGCAGTTTACTAGGACTGCTAAGCAGAGTTTCTCTAATGCAGTCCCTTGCTACCATAGCCATTAGTTAAGGAATGGCAGAGAATAAGAGATTTTAGAACCACAGCAGGACATCTTTTTCACTGAGATTATAATGTTGCTATCAAATTATTCTCTTTGACACAGTGCATTCTAAGGAAATATTTTGACAATGCTCTTCCATGGACAAACAGGCGGAAAATGAAAAGGAAACAGCCCATAGAAAAAGTATTTTCTGTTCAGGCAGCGTCCATAAAGTCATTGCATAATTAGCTAGATTACTCTTCCAGGTTTGTTTTATTTTTTCTACAGGAAGATAAATTGTCTACTTATGCCATAAGAAGCCCCTCATAACTCACATTAGCCTAGAAAAGGTTTGATTTCCCTTCTGGCTCACTTAATGTTCTCTGTCCCATTCCTTTCCCCCATTATAGCCTAATCATTAGTTTCCATAACTCTCTTTAGTCTTCAAACATTTCCTTTGCTCTCTGCTTATATTCTGTGACAGCGCATTCTGCACAGGCTTGGCAAAACTCCTTCAGAACCAGGCACCCAAGAGATCTGACTGATTTCTCACATTTGCAAGTCTCTGGCCTGATCTATCAGAATCAAGAACTATCGCAAGATTAAGCGCTTTGTGCAAATACTTGAGCTGGGATTTCCCTAGCTCTGTGGGGCTCATTAAATATTATAGCAAACAGATGCTGTTTAAGCTATTTCACAGAGAGTAAAGGAGAGAGCTGTAATATTCCTGTGGATTTTCAAACCATTTTTCCTTCCATTAATTCTTCCGTCTTCTTTTTTTGCTTTTGTCAGTATTAACATTTAATTCAAACCAGCTAGATAACTCCTCTTTCATATTCTTTTTGCAGCATTTTCTAAAACACTTGATTGTTTGGAAATTAAGTATTTACTCTTTTGGGGAGATTACAAACTTTGGAACAATTTCAAAAATTTGTTACCATTTTTCTTACTTAACATGACATAAAACATTGAAGATGACAGCTGAAGGCTGTCAAATATATTTATTCTCTACGTTCAAAGTAGTGTCTAAGATACCAACTCCCTCCTTTAAGTTTGAGGAGCCACTATTTAAAAAGTAGTTCTTTGGATATTAGAGTAAATAAGTGAGAGAGTAACTGAATTACTCAGTGATCAGTCAACACAAAATCTGGATTTAGAAATTGCTAGGTCTAGAATGGGAAGAGATGTGGTATTTACCATTTTCCTAATTGCTCTCTTTAGTGTTTCACCCTGTTCACTTGCAACACAGCATGTTTCAGTTTGTTACTGAGAGAAGTGCAATGACAAACTAGTTCTTACTAGATTCTTCCTGATGATAATCTATTGAAATCAGTAGCAACAGGGACAAATATGGCTCAGTGGGAGAGAAAAGGAAAATTGCTTTTACCAAGAGCATGTCTGTGGTAATGCAAAATGCTAAACTCTGGAAAAGTGCCTCTCTTCCTCTGTTTTTCTGAGGTTAAAAATCATTATCCTTTTTATTTGTGATATTTCAATTACATTATGCACACATTAACATTCATTTATCTTTTCCATTTATTTACTCAAACCAGTCTTTAACTTACTGTTTAGTATATTCAGTAGCAATCCTTTTGGTGTTGTACGTGGAGTTCTTGCTGGGCTTTTGTGAGTAATACATTTACAGCACCTAACAAAGAGATGATCCCTGCCACAGACGGACTTTTTGTGCCACTTAAATTGGCTAGAATTTTTAATGTAGTTTCTTTGTGTGCTTGATGTATTTGCCTTTAAGCAGTTAATGGCACAGCTCTCACTCAATCTTTCCTGCAAAGCCAGGGTCCAGAGGCAATGCTGTAATGCTGCATCAGCCTGAGGTCCTGCTGAGCAAAGTGGTGTCAGTACATAGGAAAGGCAAGTGGTTTGCAAGGGAGGCTGCTATACAGTATCTCTGCTCTGCCCTGACAGCTCTGTCAGAGCAGAACACAAAGGAGGGAGATTCACAAATGAAAAGTGGAAATGCTGAACTTCACCCCTTTTCCATTTTTTGATTTTTTACTGACAAACTAGATACTAGATTTCTAGCATGACAATATTAACTGCCTTTTTGCTCCAGCATCTCTTGCGCAAGAAAACATTGCCTTAGACATTGGGTTCTCTGTATTTAAATAGCCGCCTTTGTCAGCATGGAGAATGCAGGCTTATGTGGGATTTCCCGTGATGATCCTCCTTTTCAATTCATCTTATCAAATGTCACAGAAGAGGCTACAGCTATCTTAGCCTCCCAATAGCTGTTATATCTCACCGCTGTAAAGAGCAGAAGGTTCCATAACCTTGAACCTGGGATGAGACCTTAGATTTTTTTTTTTTAACTAGCTAGTTAGATACCTCACTACCAAAAAATGATGCCAGAAAAAACTCTTTTTGAGCACAGTGACTTGTTTTTATCCACAAAATAAAAAGCACAATTGACATTATATGAGAGAAAGCCACATGTATGCATAGCCAGTGTGTGACAGCTCATTTATCCAACCTCAAATTAGATTGCTGTTCAGATTGTTTTCAATAAAGACAAAATGTAGAGCAATTTTGCTGGTTAGGATGGAGCATAATTTTTGAAAACATCAGTTTAACTTTTTATTTTTGTACTTGGAATAACTCAAAATACCTTCACTCTTTACCACATTCTAAGTTTATTTAATGTAAATTTTCTCATGTAAACAGTTAAGAGTGGATGGTATTCTTCAAATGGGTGTATAATTTTTTTAAATGATGCACAGTCAGTCATTGCTTCTACTTCACAAGCAGAAGCAATGCATAGCAAATATAAGAATCTGAGTTAACCCAGCAGGTAGTCAGAAAGAGGAGACTTTGGCGGCAGTTAGCTTAGATCCTACAGAATGAAGCAACTGGTGTTGTGTTCTACTCAGTACACGATCACTACAGACAAGTTCTGGAAGACAGCATCCCCTCCTCATGTAGGAAAGGGCTTTGTCCTGGGTTCAGCAGTAGCAGTCATTTTTTCTCCTTCTTAGTAGCTGGTGCAGTGCTGTGGTTTTGACTTTCAGT
>WYDI02002148.1:19084-31396 GCA_009867235.2 Psittacus erithacus
ATTAATATTAATAAAGAAATTAAATAAATATTTTATATTTAAATAAATTTGAATAAATAAATATTTTGAATCCATCTATATGACTTTAAAAATATTCTTTTTCATATTCTTGGAGAATTTGCATTGAATGGACTCCTTTGACATACAAGTTCATCTTTATCTGTTTGGCTTTTTATTTGTGCAAATAAGTTGTCCCCTATGGCTGTATAGATTTTTATATCATCTGGAAGACTTGCTTCCAAAAGCTCTTCTGTACTGCCTGTGTTGCGCTGTTACCTGTCTGCATGGTGCTAAGGGTGAGGGAACACAGCATGTGTTTGTATAAATAGAGCTCCCTGTTTGTTTAGAGTTTTCAGCTGCATCTTGAAAAAGCTGTGACGTGCATTGGCATTGTGTGTTCATGAAGGCATGAAATAGTCAAGCCTAGTGAACTTTTGAAAGATGACTACTTTATTTATTTTCTATTCAACTGTAATGAACAATTACCTGATTCCTCTCTTGCTCAGCACTTTATCTGTCTCATGTTGATCATAATGGTTGATTTTAAAATGTTACAAGTTCACAAGAAATTAGGGAAATGACATGTCAACAAAAAAGACTATTCTGTGTGTTAAATATTAATTGCAATTCAAACTAAATATCACCAGAGAGAATGAAAGTGTTGGGAACATGAGTTTCGGTTGCTCTTCAAAACTATTATAAAGTCTGATTTATTTCAACTGTTTAGTGTGGTAGGACTGTCTACAAGTGGCAGAATCACAAGCAAAATGTGCTTCTAAAAGTACTGATTTTAGTTGCATGCACTTTATTGCCTGATGGTTAGGAGAATGGTGAACTTTCGGTCAGATAAGAAACCATGGCACATCCATCATTTCACACCTATTTGGTAAGGTATTGAGATTTCATCACTACACAGGTCTGGTTCTAGCCTCCACACTGAGTCAGACAAACACTTCAGAAACATTTATACAGTAGCTATTTTGATTCCCTGCAATATCAGTTGCTCCTTTCATAATGCACATTTATGCTTATTGTGCTGGATAGCAGACCTGCTTCTGTATGCTGAATCTTTTCTGTTGTCTTTTTTTCTGTCGGCAGGCCAACTTAAGCTAGTGCTAGTACATCACCAACCACCTGCTGTGGGCTATATATCTGTTTTCTTAATTGCAATGAAATCATTTACACCAAATAATGCCACATTACAACAGCATAATTTAATTTGGTGCTGTTCATTATAGTTCTATTACCCTTCAGCTTTGGCACTCTCCCAGAAAAGGACCCATGAGTAGCAGGTTAGACAGTTTCCTGAAGTGATAAAAAGGTACCACACACTGCTTGCTGCCAGGTCTTTTCTGCTACAGAATTCTGTTATAATTACATTTTTTGGATTCCACTTGTGTCATGCTAAAAAATAATGATAGTGGAGCTTTTTCTTATACTTTCAAGCCTAGATTACAATCTCTTTCTATTGTAATTTAATCATGATGTACTATGAAAAATAAGGGGCTTTAAGATGCATCACACAGGTTGCTTACACTTGAACAGTGGAGCTTTTAACTTAAAACCTGATCAGAATTATGCACTACAGTAATAATCACCAAGGCTAGAAGAAATTCAGGGTGCCTCACAATGATTTCCTAATGAGAATAATAATGAAAGTTGAACTTGTGAGCATTTGGCTTTTTGTAGTGCTTTGAATTTAATGTACATGGTTTAAGGCATTTACTCTATTATAATTTAAGGTATTACCCTGCACAATGTAGTTTATTAACCATTCCACTGTTTCTTTAAAAGTATTTATAGTAAACTTTTAACAGTTAATCAAAAGCAGACATTGTAAAAATGAAAACCAGATTTATTGCCAAGATCATAAATGTCAAGTATACTGTTATGCAAGCTTTGTATTACTTCAGTTGCAACTTTAAAGAACATTTTAAGTGATTGGAAAAAGGAAGTTTATTAAAGGCTCAGCAGGTCTTCTCTGCACTCTACTGTTACTAATGTAAATCATTGCATCGTGTGATAGAGAAGCAGGCAACATGGTAGGAGCAGTTTTTAATCAGGTTTTCTCTGTGAGTGTCAGTACCTTCAGGAAGAACTTAAAACACAGGCCACACTGTTCCCTCTGACAAATAAATGCAATGAGATTTCAGAAGAAAGTGTAGTGCAAACCATCCAGGGTAGTTATTTGCTGAACTTTACATATATCCCCATATCTTTGAGAAGCAGCTGGGTGGTTAAAATATACAGACAGGTTTCCCATTCACAAGCAAAATTCAGCGACATATTTCTTCTCTATAGCTAGTGTCTTGGGGGAATCTCTGCAAGAGATCTTATGAGAAATTTTGTGCATGGTTCTTTTGGCAATAGAGTTTTGCTCTGTCTGCTGAGAAAACATTGGCTGATGTTGAGAATTGCTATTGCAGCAGTTCCTCAGAGCTGCTGAGGAGCATTCACAAAAAGGCAAAAGCTTCACAGGCAAAAATTGTGTAATGCTCATGGACCTGCATGAACATCTATATGTTTCCTCCCTGCCACATACTGTAAAGACTGCAGTTTGATACAATTGAGTGCTGTGAAGTGCATCTATGATTAGACCACACAGATTGTAATGCAGTGTAGTGAACTAGAGAGCAGCTCTTTGCAAGGACTGCAAGACAAGTGAAAATGTTTGAGGGTGAGGGAAAGTACATTATCTGTCTATCAAAAAAGCGGTTTATGGCATAGCTTGGTAATAAGCCTTGTGATCTGCATGGCTGCTAAAGGCTGTAGAAAAGAACTGTGACTATAGTAGACAAAGGCAATAGTTAGAAGGTGGAGCTGGAGAAAATAGAAGCAGTTGATGAGAAACAGAATTACCTTCTAGGAGAGTAGATGTACAGCAACTGGTGAAGTTAAAAGAAAAGAGCTAAAAAGAAAAAAACTCTGGGAGATTACCTATCTGTATGGTTACTCAATGTAACATGAGCTAAAGCACAGATACATACCTTGCAGGGCTGAAAAAAGAAGCCATAAAACTTTCTTACCTCTCCCTTGGTCTTGAACATTGGGTCACAACTCAGCAGATAGACACAGTTTTTAAGAAAATTCAACACTCCCAACTTTTTTCCAGTGTGTAGTTAGCTTTCTCTTTAATCCGATACTTAGTAATGCTTGTGGCAAAGGATATTTGTTTGCTTCTCTTAGACAACGCTAATGCATTCTCTTAGCTACTAAGCTAAGGAAAAGTCTACTAAGAAAGTTAAACATATTTGGTGTGTGATGTAAAGTTGAATTATGGTTAGTAGATTTTGTTTATTTCTGGCACAGTGGAGACATGATGGGTACTCAAATGCAACCACAGCACTGAAGGCCCTGGGCTGGGATTATGGCTATAGTCTCAGCTTGTCCATATTTCATTTTACATGTCTGTGAAGTGCTGATGAGTGCTGGCATCTTCTTTGCAAAAAGTTTTAACACTAATAGAATAAAAATGTCACTGAAGAAAAGGATGTTGTTTCACTGTTAATACTCAATAAAGTTATATAGAAGACAGAAGAAATAAGTGAACAAGTTTTCCTCCATTTTTGTGGTTGTGACTTTTAAGCAGGGAAGACATGGGACAGGTATAGAAGGATAAAAAAGTACTCTAATAGCTCTCCTGTGGACATTTTGAAATCTTGGCCTTTGAAACTCTCTAAAACTGTAACTGAGAGATGAGCAGAGAGGATCCTGTTTTAGCGCTGGGTATGGATTAATGAATTCTTGAGGTTACATGAAATACAAAGTAAGGTAAGAAGGTAAGCTAAGGAAGATAGAAAAGTTCAGGAAGAAAGAAGAAATATTTAAAGGCAAAGCTACCATTTCAAATGTTTGATTCCTATATTACCCTGTGTTTTCAAAATATTGTAGTCCGTAAGATGTAAACATTATTTTAAGTGCCTTTGTGCTTTGGCAAGCTCCTGATCATTTGCTTTGAAGCATTAAACCTAGTTATTTTCATTATCTGAGAAGCTTTATCGCAGAGAGGTACAGATAACATTAAGAAGTGTTTTCTCCCTGGCAGTCCAGGGAAATCATATTAAAGATGGAGTAAGAAGAACACTTGCAAACAATACAGAATATTCAGAGCACTCTTATCATTAATTAAGATGGCAGGAAAAGCTGCTAATGAGTTAAGGAAGTCAAATGGATATTTTACAGATATTTTGTCTGTTACAGAAAAAAATTCTGGTAAATGATACATGAAGCAGTTTATGACACTGTCATGAGAAGTCCTAGTGTGCAACTGACAACTGAGTTCTGCACACTCTGGAACTACTCCTGCTCACAGAAGCTCTTATCTAACCTGTGTCTGACTCGCAGGTGTTGCCTTAACCAAGGTGTTCACCTTTTTCTTGAACATACAAAGAACACTGATTGCTTACAAACCAGCCTTTCTAGGGACTTACATAAAACCAGGCCTGTGAAACAGATCCATCGCTAGGACACCACTTGGTTGATTTTGTAACTGCGGAATACCATACCAGCATTTGACTTGACTTGAAGTGACACTTAAGCAGAAAAGTGGGATTTGATTGTGCCAGCCCACACCCAACTAACTCACTTGTATAGTCATTTTAATCTCAAATGGAAATACTTTTAATCGAATGGAAAAATACTAAGAGGTGAGGCTTTAGTTTGAAAAAAAAAATTCTTCCTAATTCTAGCTCTTTAAGATGATATGTAGAAGATTTAATTGCTAATCTGAAATAATAAGTATCAACATTTTCAGAATTGCCTTGGAACAGAACTACAGACCTACATCAAGGCCTTAGCTTCCAGCCTTTCCTGCTTGTTCTGTTCCTACAAGATGTTCTTCACTTGAATTCTTAATATTTCTCTTGCAGTGAGAATGTTTGAAACAGTTTACTGGATTCCAATTGTGACAAAATCGGACAATTTGGACTTTCAGTCCTTAAAGAAGTCTGTAGCATTTCAGCATCTGCTTTCGTGTAAATTGACCTCCACTTCTGTATGTGGTGGGGCAGTTGATGGCACACCTAACTCAAGCTGACTTCCAGTTTTCTTCCGGCTTTTCCCTATAGGTCTGCTGATTACAGTCAAATTACCTACAAAGCAAGGTGTCAGCTGAGAAAAGTAGAATTGGAAGAAAATGGCTGTGGTTGTCTAAGGTACTCTGCAACATTTGTAATCTGTGGATAAGCAGCAATCAGCAAAACTCACAATAAGCAGTAAGTGCTCTAAATGTCATAATGAGCTAAGTCATTGAAATTTGAATGCCATTTATGTTGCCCTTTAATAATTTGTGATTGTCACTCAAGAAGGCAATCATGTATCCAATACAACTAACAATTAGATGCATAACCCAGGCTTTCCATTACAGTCTGAACTGATGTAAAGTATGCTAAGAGGGTCTTTGACTGCATTCGTGTTTAGATGACTTAGATCCATGTCACGTATTAAAAGAGAAAGGAATATTAAAAAATAGAATTTATTTGGAAAATATGTCTAGATTGCAGGTATTCTTTGGAGAACTCTGCAGATAATGTTATAGCTCATAAAACACGTTATGATGCTAACAACATTTGGTCTTTTTCATGCCCACATTGGTATGTTTGAAGATCTTGTTAATCTAGATCTATCATGCTAAGTACCTCATTTATGGATACCCTCTTTTTTTTTAGCCATTTATTGCTGACTGATGAGATGTTTTGGCTTGGTTTTCTGACTGTAACGTATTTTGTTTCTTTTCGGCTTCTAGTCAGAATATTTTTTTAATATTTTCTTATCTGCAGAATTTCTTGAAAGGATGCAATGAATGACACTTTTTGGCCGCTTTTTCTCCTTGTAGGTAATGCCAATTAAATCACAAGCATAATATTAAACCATGTTTGATACTGATAGGTAGGTGAAAGCATGGCATGGTTGTCAGAGAAGAGAGTAGAACTTTCTTCTTCAACATAAAACAGAAAGACAGGAATAAAAGATTGCATGTAACTAGCTCATCCAGTACTTGTTGTCATGAATTGTTCCACTGAATGTTGGTAGGTAGCACACCCTGTGCATGAGTTGATCATATGCCGCGTTCTCTGATGGTAATGATAAACAAATGGCTTAGCATCTTAGCATCTGGGGGATGTTAGTAGATTTATGACAGAGCAAGCCCTGTAGAGAGGTATGCAGAACCAAATTATAGCACTGGTTGCCCAACAGATGCAAAGAGAGGATGTAAGCCTAACATTCATGCTGCAGAACTACCCAGACCCCCAAAGTAAATGGCTAAACTGTTTTTCCAGGCCTAAATTTAAGCCTTCCTTAAATTGTGTGCACACAGTTTGCCCAAGTGACTCTTACCTAGCAAGTTTGTTCTCCTTTTTTTGCATCATGCTATGCTAGGAACTTGGAAAGAGCTATCCATCCACCTTTGGCTCCTTTCATCCTGCAGGAGCATCACCACATAGACAAAGAACCTCTGAGTTGCAGAACTTACACACTTCAATGTTGCAATACTACATATCCAATTCTTAGAGCTGTTGTATAAAACGTACTCATAAAACCACCATACAATTCATACCAACAAGATACTTAGCACAGTATCCTGTGTCAAACAATAGCCACGAATCAAAAACCCAGGATTTCTGGAGTACCTTGCTAACTGTTAAGTACTTTTTGCCGAGGGGATCAATTCTATGGTCTTCAAACCAGTGGCTCCATGAAAGAGCCAGTGACAAGAGTAAGAAAATTTCATCTTTCCTAGTGTGACAGTTTACCAAGGGCTTTGGAAGTCTCCCAGTAGCACAGTATCTCTTGTCTTTCTGCTTCTCTCTTCCCAACAGCTCTTCATTATCAGGAAGTGGAGTTTGGTCTCTGTAAAAATTCTTCTGGGATTTGAACTTCTGGCTGTTAGTTATCCAAGAATAAAACTTCCTGAGGTCTTGGAGAAAGATTGGCCAGATGGTTGCAATCCTTGCATTGTTTGGAAGTCTTCATTATTGCATTAAGTAGTATAGTACTTCATTCAGTACTTACTTGGATTTAGGTATCTGGTGCTATATAAGATTATGCTAAAAGTTACAGAATAAAGACGTAGTGAACAAGAAGGGGGAAGAGGATGCCAAAGCAGCAGAAGGAAACTGTTGTCTAGGCTAAATCATCTCCATAGGAAAAAACTTGTAGTGGGTGTGAGATTTTCCCATTAATGGTCTGTTGCTTCTCTGAGAGGTAAGTGTGGGCACCAGTCAGTTTGAGAATCAAAGGGAAACTCTTTGGTGCAGAAATAGGAAGTTCTTTCCATGCAGTTAAAGTAAACGTTTCGTTGTTAGTCACTGGCAGGTCAGATGCTGTACGTAGCCTTCTGTACCCTGGTTTGTCTTAAGAATATTAACGAAGTATTAGTAGATAGATAAATTTCAGAACATGCTGAAACGTTTCCAAGGAGGGATAAAGGTGATTCTGAATTCCTGTGTTTGATGGAGTTTATCTACTGGAATGAATGCATACAGATGAGCATTTCCCCTGTTCATAGTACTGTGCTGTATTCAGCTGATCAGTCTCCCACACCCTGACACGTGTCAAAAAAATGTCAAAAATAAGATTTGGAGAGCCTGGAAACAGCATGAACTGGACTCCAGAGAAGTAACAGATAAAATGGTTTCATCCAAACAAGAAGACTGATGGCTTATTCAAAAAAGCCTACTCCTATCTTTGGAGTAACATGTTTGCTTACTGTATTTGCCAGTTGTTCATTACTAGCATGACTGGGTTTAGATTATTTTATAAAAATCTTTGCAAAAAAAAAAAAATAGTCACTATACCACATATACAGCAGAAATAAAAAGTGTGTCAAAATAGGACACCAATCTTGGAGACAGAAATGTCTTTCCACGCCACAGGGAAGAAGAAGGGAGTAAACTTCATTTCATACTTTCTGGATTTTGCAAGCAGCCTTAGGGAAAAAAAAAAAAAATCTGTATCCAGTAAGTGTGTATGAAGTGTGCATCAAATCAGATAATTGTAAGCCAACTACAACAGAGCAGCTTTCCAGCATGCCTTTGCTGTGGTGGCTCTTACGCATGTTGTATGTATTATCTGAACATTGAGACATTGCTCAACTAGTGAGTTAAAGTAGAAAATACAACTTGGGTACCAAATATTACCATTTTCTAATGAACTTTATAGAAGTTTCATTGAGATTATTGCAGCAAACCTCAAAAGAGACTAAATAAAGTAATTTCATTTGATACTGAAAGAGAAGTATGCTGCAATAAGAAACCATTGAAAGTGAGCTTTTAATTGTGTTTGCCCAGAGGTCTGAAAAATGCAAGACTTATTGGAAGAGGTGCTGGGTATCTTTTATTATACCAGCTGATTGTATCTGGGAAAAGTGGATAAGCTTTGGGTCACCCTCTCTCCTCACCAGACAAAACAATAGCAAACTTCACACCCAGCACTGACTGAGACAAATTTGGTAGGAAAAAAGATAGCTAGCTTTCAAAACAGGAACTATTAACAGTGGAAGAGGTGATGGATTGTGTCTCTAACTAGTATATGTGGAATAGAAAGGTGTTATTAGGAGCAAAAGAATGAATGTTGTAATATTGTAAAACTCATATTACCATTGATTCTGTGATTTAATTTTGTTTGTTTGTTTGTTTTTGTTTTTTTAAATCCAGCTGTGATTCTTAGGCTGCTGAAGGTGTTTCATTGGGCTCCTTTAAAGGTAAGCTGTGACAAGGTAAACAGACAGGTAGTAACTTTGTGAAAACGTTCTCAAGCTGGTATGTGGGTGTTTCTGTTTTTAGACAATGTTCCCTCTGGCTCTGCCAAGCTGCTTGTTTTCACCTATGTGCTTTTCAAGGAGGTGAGGTAGAAAAGCTAGCTAAGAAAATGTGCTGAGAGGAAGACTTCAGAATTCTACAAGTAGCAAACCAGGGCCTGTCTGCCTCTGAGATGAGGCACTAAATGCCTACAGAGAACAGAAGCAGCAATACCTGCCATGCGAATGGTCAGTAAAATGGATACTGATACTCGGATTTGTGGCTTAAAATATGTGTCTTATTGGAATAGAAAGTAAAGATTTATTTATTGATACTGTATTTCAGAGAATTATTTTTTAGTAGTTCATATTTTTGTCTGCTGAGCATATATATATTTCAAAAGCCCAAATTTGGAACTTCTTGTCTTGTTGCAGTTCCTAGTCTAGTGTCCAGCCCCACAAGTGTCTGTTTTCACTTAATGCCATGAGCTTATTTAAGATGCAACTGATAAAAAACAGGAAAGCAAAACAAAACAAAAAACCACCAAACCAAAAATCTTTCTTAATCTTTATCAATGATTCTGTGTTCAGCATTTTATTTTTCACTTTGAAATCCATTCCTCCTCCCACACTAGAATTAAAATTGATTTGTCTCTACACAGAGTAGCCCTTTTTACC
Organism: Psittacus erithacus; assembly: GCA_009867235.2. Classification (NCBI taxonomy): domain Eukaryota; kingdom Metazoa; phylum Chordata; class Aves; order Psittaciformes; family Psittacidae; genus Psittacus; species Psittacus erithacus. The sequence continues at coordinate 28,500 of WYDI02002148.1, forward strand.
TTTTTTGTTTTGTTTTGGGTTGTTTGGGGGGGGGGTTTGTGTTTGGTTTTTTTTTTTTTTGGTTGGCTAGTTTGGTTTGGCTTGGTTTGATTTTTTTTTGTTTATGATTAATACAGCAGTCATGTGGAATTCTCTTTTAATTTGTTTGATGTAATTGTCCTGGAGTTATTAATTGTCAAGTACTCACTCTGAATCAACAGGTGAATAATACCGAAATATATTTGGAAGACCTGAGTGTGTTTTCCCTGTTTGTATGTCAAGCTGATGCTCCAAATTTTCTTTCCAAAGTCACCAACTGCACAGATTCCCTCAGGCAAGTTGGTTGTCTGAAAGACAAGCATTCTGTCTGCTGAAAGACAAGCCTTCTGTCTGCTGAAAGCCTGGGAAATAACCCCCTAAAAGTGTCTGTAGATCACTAAGATGTTAAAAGTTTTACTTTCTTTTTTAAAATTTTCCCTCTTCATTCCAGTCAGGTCTTGAATATAGGGGGAACACTGGAACGATCTAATTGGTATAAATTATTAAAATGTCACTATGCCTCCTGTTTATGGAAGCATTTTCACTTGTACCTGTTGCTCTAAAATGGTGAATTGGATTTTAGTACTAAGTTCCAAAATTCACTGCTTACTTTTGTGAACCTCCATCATCCTAGAAATCCATGGAAATCATTAAAATCTTGACTTTTTTGTGAAGGCCTGTATCCTATAAACTATTTACTAATGAAAGCATCTAGGGACTGGAATATAAAATGACCTCTGGTGGTCCCTTCTAGCCTCAACCATTCTGTAATGCTCTGATTCTATGAATATATAGATGGAAATTCTGCTGGACTTTAAGATCTTTCTATTAAAAATACATATCAAGATGAAAACTTAATAATTCTGTAGAGTACTGGGTACACTGTGTATGTTCTGGTGTTCAAATGGGCTGAGTATCCAGATTTGGTTTGTATCATAGATGCTCATCACATCTGAAACTTAAGCCACACCTTCATCTGCTCAAAGGAGCACGTTTTCCTCACTGAGGGTGCCTACATCTGCATGATAAACAAAGCTGTGCATGGCCCCATTACAGTCTGTCCCCTTCCTTTTGTCTGTGGTGCAACCGGCTTGGATATCCTCACAAATGCCACTGCCCCTAGTGAGACGCAGAGGGTACATATCTTCCTTTAAGTGCAATATTCAATGCTTACTTGTGGAAAGTTCATAGAATCATAAAATCACTGAATGGTTACTGTTGGAAGAGACCTTAAAGATCATCTAGTTCCAAGTAAATAGCTTCTTCTTTATATTGAATATAAATCTGCCCTCTTTCAGGTTAAAGCCATTCCCCCTTGCCCTATCACTACTTGCTTTTATAAAAAGTACCTCTCCAGCTTTCCCCTTTCCCAGCAGGTCCCCTTTAGATACTGGAAGGCTGCTCTAAGGTATCCCCAGAGCCTTCTCTTTTCCAGGCTGAAAAAGGCCAGCTCTCAGCCTGTCTTCATAGGAGACATGCTCCAGCCCTCTGATTGTCCTCGCGGCCTTTCTCTGGACTTGGACCAACAGTTCCATGTCCTTCCTATGTTGGGGGCCCCAGAGCTGAATGCAGTACTCTGGATGGAGTCTCTCAAGAGTGGAGTAAAGGAGGAAAATCACCTCCCTCAACCTGCTGGTCATGCTTCTTCTGATGTGGACCACATAAAATTGGCTTTCTGGGCTTCAAGCACACACTGCTAGGGCCTGTTGAGCTCCTGATCAACCAACACCCCCAAATCCTTCCTCTCAGGGCTCATCTGAATCCATTCTCCACTCAGCCTGTATTTGTGCTTGGGATTGTCTTGACCCAACTTTCAGTCCTTTATGTAGCAGGAGTTACACAAGACTACAGCTTGGACTGATTCCTGTGATTCTAACTTTAGGTCTGTATGCTCCTTGAGTTGGTTCTTTCCGAGCAAACTTTGCCAGCCTCTAGTAGAGCCAAACATAGTGAGTATTTAATAAAATGTTGTCAAGATAATAAATAAATACAGAAGAACATTAATTGCAAAGTATTAATGCAAGAGGATGGCAGAGTTTGTGATATTAAGCTGTGTATTTAGTTGAAAAAATAAGATAACCTTATTCCCCAGATAGTCTTTTCAGATTATCCCTCAAATGTTCTCATTACTTGGTTTTGCTTATTTTATCATCATTCTGGAGGTGAAGAAACACCTAACACTGCCATTGAGTGTATTAACCTGGGTGGTCCCTCGTGCTGAGAACATGTTCTTGAGTTTTTGTGTAATTTTTTGTATTCCAGTAGCCCAAATTTTGTTAGGAAGATCAAAAATAGTGGAAAACAAAACCCCTGTGATCTTACAACTGAAGCACAAGAATTTGTGAGCCTGCTGTAGTTATTTGATAGTAATGAAACTTGGCAGAGGAGGAGAAGGGGATGTGGAGAGAAAGGTAAAGCACTAGAAAGTTGTAGATCCAAGTATTTTGGCCCATGTTATATTTACCTGTGTTTTCAAAATGCATTTCTTTTGCTAGTTTTCCTCCTCAACCTATTCGTATCTTCAGAATGAATTATAGTTTAAACTGGGAAGAAGTGATATTTTGTGATGGCAGTTAATAACACAGTAGCTCCCTCTCTTCTCCTCCCAGACTTTTCATTGGTATTAGACAATTATGTTGCCTGCAAGGGCTGGATATTCCTTCATTCATTATTTAAGTCCTTCTCTTCCTGGCTTGTGTATTCATGGATGCACGGGTTCAGCCTGGCCTGTTTCACACATTTCAGATTTTCTTTATGTTGTATTAGAGCAGTATACAGGCAATAAAGCTAAATTTGCATCTCTCCTGGGTTCAGCAGTAGCAGTCATTTTTTCTCCTTCTTAGTAGCTGGTGCAGTGCTGTGGTTTTGACTTTCAGCCT
>WYDI02002148.1:31496-52595 GCA_009867235.2 Psittacus erithacus
GTTATACCTTAGTTACTGGACTGTTCTTATCTCAACCTGTGGGAGTTACATTCTTTCAGTTCTCCTCCCCATCCCTTCAGGAGGGGGGAGGAGGATGTGGGGGAAGTGAGCAAGTGGCTGCATGGTACTGAGTTGCCAGCTGGGCTTAAACCACGACAGCATCCACTCCTCCATGTCCTGTGGCCACCATTTTTGCTCTTTCTTTCTCACAACCAGCCTCTGGGTTTTTTAATAGTTTTTTGTCTTCTTCCCTCTCCAAACAGTTCCTCACAGAAAGTGCTGCTGTGAAACAGAACTGAGAAATGGATAGGATAGATACAGATAGAAATAGGATAGGTGGATAGAAGGCTATGAAAGCTTGCAGACATCAAGGGTAGTCAGTACAAATTTCATCCTATAAAGAAGCCTTCCTTTGTATACTAAACTCAACAAGTTAGTTAGCAGTTCTTGCAAAATAATGCCAACCTTATGAAGTTCAACAAAGTGAAGTGCAAGGTCCTACACCTGGGTTGGAGCAATCCCAGGCACAGCTACAGGTTGGGCAGAGAAGGGATTCAGAGCAGCCCTGCGGAGAAGGACTTGAGGGTGTTGGTGGATGAGAAAATGAACATGAGCTGGCAGTTTAGGAAGAAGCTCTTTACTGTGAGGGTGGTGAGGAGCTGGAACAGGTTGCCCATAGAAGTGGTGAATGCTCCATCCCTGGCAGTGTTCAAGGCCAGGTCCAATGGAGTTTTGGGTAACATGGTCTAGTGTGAGGCAGCCCTGACCATGGCAGGGGGGCTGGAAGTAGGCGATCTTAAGGTCCTTTCCAATCCTAACTATTCTATGATTCTATGATCCATGAGAACAAATACTTCCTTATATATTAAATTTCTACCATATTTTACATTTGGATACTAGAGCATTACTTGTTGTATTTAGAGTGGGAGTGTGGTAGTCATTCTTTCGAAGTATTTTTGGTGGTAGCTTAGTCTTACAAAAAATCTTAATTCAGAACCAGCTGATTAAGCGGGAAGCCATTAAATGGTTTAAACGGAAGTGTCAAGAATTAGGTGGTCTGAGGAATGGCCAGTATTGCACTGTGGAAATAAAAGCCACCTGCACTTTCAGCAGAACATTGTCTCTAACTGAAAGAACTTTTCACACATGAAAAAACAGTATTTGAGGGCAAAAAGATAGGTCTGTTCTGGTTAAGGAGGGAGATAGGACAAGATAGAATTTCAGCATAATAGAAATAATGCAAAAAATCCACTAGAGTAGAACTGTTTGTCCTCACACAAGTGAGAGGAAGATTTCATCGGGAGCATTTCTTGACTGTTACAGATCCCTTGATCCTTGTCTTATGGATACTTAGGTTTGGTTTTGTTTCCATAATTTCTCAATGGTGCAATTTTCAACTCATGTTTTCTTTAAACCTGGCAAACACAACCAGTATTTTCAAGTGATCTTCCATCTCAGAGTTTGCTTCATTGCAAAAGAAAACTTTAATCACAAAATTTCATGCTTTGCTTTTTGTGCTTGTCATAGCAGCTGTGCCTTCTCTGTTCCTTCTGGTGACTAATGGCAGATTTTAAAACTCTTGCTAATATAATTCACTCTAGGCTAGGGTCATATATCATAATACTATCTAGCAAAAGCTGTTCTTTGATAAAAGGGAAGGTAGTATTATTTTATTTACATTCTTGTTCAAAGGAGTGATGTGAGGTTAATTGAAAGGTTAATTAGGAGAGGTTTAATCTAAAGGCAGCAAGTCTAATCTGCACTCTCCAATTTATGACAGAACTTTTTTCTCTTAGCTCTTCCAATAAAAGCAACATTCCTTAGAGATAAAGATCTCTCACACAGCAGGAAGTTACATTTATTTCAAGGTGGTAGAAGTTCACAGGAATATTCACCTGGAAATACAGCAAGGTGATTGTAGTTGCTCTGGTTGTGTTGTGCCAGCCACACGAATTCTTCTTCCATGTTAGCATGGAAAATCAAAATCTTGAAAGGAAACGTGGGTGTCAAGTTAGGCTCTCTGACAAAGCAGTTGTAGGCTAGTGTGACTTCTTTTGCTTTTTGGCAACCTCAACAATATTCCCAAGGTAAATAACAATGTCACTGTCCGGTACTCTACATTTTTTAAGCAATAAGTATGAGAAAGGTGAATTGTTTTTAAGATGAATATCCAATCAGTACTGTAATTGTAACAACCAAAGCCTGAAAAAATTACATGACTTCTACATGAGTCAACCTTCATACAGCCCAGCCTTGCCCTGGGCACCTGTGTATGTTTCTGCAGTCAGGGATCAGATAGTGTAATGGTTCCTTTTAGTCCAGAGCAATAAATAATGTCCTAAATAGGCAGCAAAAATGTAAGGCCTCCTGTAGTTGAGTAGCTGCTGCTGCATTCTCTTCTGCAGGGCTGACAGTCTTGAAGTGCTGTGATAGCAGCATGGACAGGAAGCCTTGCTTCTGGTCCTATTACTTTATCAAAACAGAATTAACCAGGTGTTTTAATTCCACTCATAATTTTGGTACCTGTCTCTGCCTCTCCTTCCCATTTCACTATTTTTTCTTCCCTGTTCTTTGTGTGCTCTTAGACACAGCAACAGTAAGTAAAGGAAAGGAGAGGAGAAGTCAGTTCCAGAAGTGGCTAAAAGTGATGAGAAGAAACCATCAATGGCACAGATGGAAGAGATGTGGAAAAAGGCACAGCAGGGGGAGAAGATGTATGTGAGATATAAATCAGAGAGCAGGCAGCTGATCCATATGCTTGGCTACACCATTTCCAGGATGTTATGGCCTAATATTCCAAGACTTGGGATCACCCACTAGGAGTTTCAAGCTTTGTATTTGCATCTTGTGATGTTTTCTACGCCATTTATGATCGATCTTTATTCCTATCTTGGTTTGTTTGTTTGTTGAATTACATAATTGTAGAATTTTTTAAAAACTGCACTTCTGAATCACAAAAGTCTTAGTGATGTGCTGCATCAGAAATGAACAGACATCTGAATGCTGAGAAGCGTAAAGTCTGCAAAGCAAGTGGAGAAGAGAGATGGCATTTTAGTTCAAGTATGTGACTGCCGCAGATGCCTAAAACAGGCAGCAGGGTAAGAAGATAAAAGGATGGTCCTGAGAGCTCTTAATCTTCAATGGGATTCTCTAAGAGTACACTTAAAGAGAAATGGAGCACTCCAGAAGTTAGCTGATGTAGGCAATGAGAAGAAGAGGCTGTTTTTGAAGTGTACCTTATATCTTTCACAATAATGTATTAATTATCTTTTCGTTTCAGAAAAAAATTTTAAAAGTATCTCACTGTGGACACTTTGTTTTACAGGCAAGAGCTTCCATTACATTCTGGAAAATTTTCTTCATCTGACACTATAAGTGCATTATTAAGGTTGTTTGGAGTATCCTTGCCATCTGATATGCTTCAAGATTCAAGAATCACACTTGCTACCTCTGTTCTGTATGTAAATATTTCCTTCCAGTCATCACAATCTTAAGTTTTGCCTTTAATTATGTTAGCATTAAGGTTTTTCACACTTTCCCTTTTTGTGTTTGCAATTATAAGTTGTGTATATAACTTTAATTTATATCTGGTCTTAAAAATTCAACAAGGTGCAATTTTTTAGAAGCTTGTTTCTCATTAAGGCCAGAAATGAGGATTTTGAATCTAGTAGGGGGGCACGACAGCTCTTGGTAGGTGATAAACTGTATTGATGTTTGCTTTGCAAAAGCATAGTAAGCCTGTGGCCTGTCAGCATGAAGTACCATGGGAAGTGCCAAGTGTACAGGCAAAGTGCTGGAAGATGTCCCTTCCTTAGAGCACTAATGAAGAGTGTTTGTCTTCTCTAATTAAACAGCAGTTCACTTGTGAGGGTAGTCCTTCCTCCTCCTCCAGGTAATACTGAAAACCCTTGAAGATCCATAAGCAAGACTTTATCAGCAAGTCCTTTCTCTTTAGCCTCTTTTGTATTTCAATCCAGCTCATGTTTAGGCAAGCTCGTGACTGTCAGAGGCTCTAACTCCATCATACCTTCTTCCCTGGGTGCACACAGCCATTCATTTCAGTGTTGTCTACTCTTACTCCCTCCTGCTAAGACCTTTGCCCCTTCTGCAGGCCTTGCCTGTGAAAAAGCACATGCAACAGCCTACTTACAGCATATATGGTAAGGAATTCCCCATACCATTCCATGCCTGAGACAGAAGCACAAACCGCTTTCTGCCAAGAGGCAAAACCAGTGCTTTTATCTTTTTCCACACTGCTTGCCTGAAACACTGCCTTGAGAGAGATAAGCAGCCCACTACAGGTGCTGAAAGATGAACGCCACACTCCTGCAATGTCATAAGCACCATTTGGATGCCTAGGCAGAAATGAAAGAGTACTTCAGGGCAGAAGCAGCAGCTCCACAGGTTCTAGAATAGCAGCTGTCTCAGATATGTCAGGCAGTCCCCTGGCCTTTCTCACACGTATCTGAAAAGAGGACAACTTGAAGAAACAGCCTATAATCTCATTCTCAATGTTTAGGTACAAGAGCATGGTTTTTCCCAGCTTCTAGGTAAGACTGTGCTCATATCTGAACGCTATTTGTTTCCCCTTTCCCTGGAGTTTAGATCCAGACCACCGTGGTAGCCCAGCATTAGTACTGTTCTGTCATTCAAGGGCTTGCCATCAGTGCCAAATGTAGGCATGGTCCAGCCCTTTCATGTGCAAAAAATCTACTGCTCTGATTAGGTTTGATCACCTACTAACTTGTTTAATGCCCACCTCTGCTTAGAGGAGTTGCCTTCACAATATGTCAATGAATGTTATTTCATGATGGGCAAAGACACCTTTTCACTATTAAGCAGGAATTTCTCCCCACGCACTCCCTTTCCCAGCTGCATAGGCACCCAGGCAAAAAAGGCAGCTGTTTAATCAGCCCAAGGTTTCCTCCATGTGGCAATCTACACAGGAATCTCTGGCCTTTACCTGTAACTCATTTTGTTCTTTTCTGTCTTTTCTTTCTCTTACTTTTCCCAGGTACAAATGTTTCTCATATAGCAGGGTCTTCTGTCTTCTTCCCTTAACCTTTTATATCAATAAAAAGAGCAGTAAACTGCACAACAGTCTCAGAAGGAGTATTCAGTTCACTCAAATTGTCGATGCTTTGCCAAAATGTATGAACAGGCGGTTCATTGCTATGCCAAGTTCATGCCATGCAGTTGATGAGGTTACCATAGCCATGTTTACATGTTTTATAGCACCATAAAGGCCCCACATGGGACTTCTCCTGAGGCTTAGAAAAAGAAAAAAACCCAACACCTTGACTATTAAAGGCAAAAAGTTTGAGTATAAGCAAAATAAGTATAATCATGGCAGTGGCTGCAAGGAGCAGTAGTTGTGAATGCTGCATTCAGGCACTGCCATCACCAGCAAAAGTGTGTAGCAAGGCTTTGGATGTGCAGATATGTGGCTTGGAGTACTAGTGTTATAGGAGGAAAATAATGGGGAGCAAAGTATGACCTCTGGGGGAAGGAGGCCCCATGGAGTTGTGAGGCAGAATGTGATGGGCAGCCAGAGCATGCTGAAGCCCTATCCCAGAGGTTGATGGCATCCTCTTAGTAAACAAGCTCAGTGTTATCACTTTGCCATGTAGTATGACATTTAACATTTTTGCTTTTAACGTAGTTCCAATACTTGAAGTCTTAGAACGTACTTTAAGATTGTTTTTCTTTTGAAGATGAGAGTTTTGAGAAACACTGGATTGTGAATATCCATGTCTCTTGATCTCTTCTCTCAACCAAGACATAGTATTGAAATTCCTAACTGACTTTCTTTCTTGTAGATTTAACTTCAGACATATGTTTTGTATATGAGCAATAGTGAAAAATGACCCTACACTTGGAAATCATTCTGGCAACTCTGATAACAGTGAAACAACAAATTTCAAGGATCATCGGCCTCTCCAAACGTTCATTTTGTTAACAGACATAACAGCAAAGTAATCATCATTAGAATAGTAATTTTGTTTCAGCAACCCTTAAACTCCTGCTGTGCCACTGTATTGCCGGTCTCTGTGTTGTGCTGATGGAAGGAGATGATTCTATTAACTAAGTTTCAGAATAATTGAAGAACGCCTTTTAAGATACAAACTTTGCTCTGATATACGAATTTCAAAGGTGAATGGAAGCTTCAAAGTAGGCACTGGGAATGCAGGGATAGCAGGATTGAGTTCTTAATAGTGGGTACCTCCTGACTTGAAATGATTCCCTGTAAAGAAACTTGTTCCTTCTTTTAACACTAAAAATACATCAAAACAAGAACTTAATTTATTAATTTCTGTTGGATGCCATATATAGGTGTCTTTTTCATGATTCAGTGTATAAGCATAAGAATGCACCCTTGCCATTACATTATATTAGCAAATACTATATTTTTTCTAAGTAGTCCTCTGAAAATTTACTACATTTTTGGAAACCAGAACTACAAAGACTGTGTTAAAAAGGTATAGACACTAATGTGAATTGTCTTTCATCTTGCATAATTTCTAGACTGAGCTGGGCAAAGTTGCCCTGTAAAGGTGGGAAAATATGGAAAATTAAAAGAAAACTATAAAAATGAAAAATACATTACTCTGGGCTGTCAGCCACCCTTCCTATCACCTGTATCATCAGCAAACTTGCTGAGGAAGCACTCTCTCCCTTCATCAAAGTCACTAATGAATAAATTAAACAATACTGGGTCCAGTATTGACCCTTGGAGGACAGCACTAGTTACAGGTTTCCAACTAGACTGCACCACTGGCCACAACCCTCTGAGACCTGCCATTCAGCCTATTCTCATTCCATCTCACCATCGTCTGCTCATCCAGCCCATGCTTCCTGAGCTTCCCTATGAGGATGTCATATGAGACAGTGCTGAAAGCCTTGCTGAAACCTAGGTAAACAGCAACCACTGCTGTCCCCTCATATCTATCCAGCCAGTCGTCCCATTGTAGAAGGCAATCAGGTTGGTTAAGTAAGCATGATTTCCCTTTGGTGAATCTATGATGACAACTCCTGATCACCTTCTTGTCTTCCATGTGCTTAGAGATGGCCACCAGGATCAATTGTTCTTTCATCTTTGCAGGGTCTGAGGTGAGGCTGACTGCCTTGTATTTCCTCGACCGGCTGAGAAAATCTGGGCTTTTCAGCCTGGAGAAGAGAAAGCTGCATGGAGACCTTCCAGTATCTGAAGGGAGCCTACAAGGATGCTGGAGGGAGATTCTTCGTCAGAGACTGTAGCAATAGGACATAGAATAATGGGTTTAAACTTAAACAGGGGAAGTTCAGGTTACATATAAGGAAAAAGTTCTTTACTGTGAGGGTGATGAGGCACTGGAACAGGTTGCCCAAAGAAGTGATAAATGCTCCATCTCTGGCAGTGCTCAAGGCAAGTTGGACAGAGCTTTGGGCAACATGATCTAGTGTGAGGTGCCCCTGCCCATGGCAGGGGGGTTGGAACTAGATGATCCCTGGGTTGGGTCCTTTCCAACCCTAACCATTCTATGACTCTGTGATTCTTGCCCTTTTTGAAGGCTCAGGTGACATTTGCTTTCTTCCAGTCCTCAGACACCTCTCCTAATTGCCATGACCTTTCAAAGATGATTGAAAGTGGTCTAGCAGTGATGTCTATCAGGTCCCTCAGCACTCGTGTGTTCATTCTGTCAGGGCCCATGACATGGTTGTCAAGTTTGTCTAAATGATCTCTAACCCATCCTTCTCAACCAAGGGAAAGACTTCTTTTCTCCAGATCTTCTCCCTGGTCTCCTGTGTCAGGGATTCCTGAGGCTTGGTCTTAAGATTATTCTTTTTCATGTATAGAATTTTGCAGTTCTTTTTTTAACTTGTTTTTCAGACTGTTTCTCAAAATATTGAATTCTAATCCCACTCCTTATTGTAGTGACATCTGCTGTTTTTTTCTGGTTATTAAAATAATGTTGTTTTAATCAAGATATGAATCACTGATAACTAACTGCAAGAATGGCAGCTCTACTGGTAGCAGTGGAGCAGCCTGTAACTAATTCATCCAGGTAATGTTTGTCAGACTTGATGAAAAGAATGTTACTGGAGATATTTTTCATAATTTTGATCTGCTGAATAGAATGCAACCCAAATACACCTACAATCAAGTCATTGGTATGACTTGTATGCAACTGGCCATTTGTACATACTATCACATGTATGTTGGAAACAGAGACTATAACAAGGACTCTAACAAAATTCTAGTCTCTGCTGCAGGGAATTGTTTAACATCTGCATTTTAATAGAGTAGCTGTAGAAATGTTTCACTTTATTAAGTATCAACTGCTTGGCCACACATGAGTATTAGATACGTCCAACATTTTGCCTCTAATTTGTACGGGTGGATTGAAAAGTATTGGCATACACTGATATTTTTTGTATTCTACACAAAGCTTTTCCACCATTAGTATTGATTTCAGATTTTTTACTTGTCTAGGGAATTGTAAGATTAATGAATAAGCTCTGCTGTGTTGTATTACAGTTCAGTCTAATTAGATTATGGGATTAACTAAAGCCAAGCAGCCCTTGACCACTGTGATAGTCTTTGACAAGGATCTAAAAAGCCCCAGAGTTTTCCTGCATATTCAGGAAGAGAAAGATCAGTATGTAGTTAGTGTATTGCTCAGGACAAAAAGAAAATGGAGGTGGCTGGTGAAAGAATAGCAGTGACGTGGTGAATTTAAGAAGAGTATGACTGAAGGAAGAGGTGGTTGGACACATGCCGCTGCAAAATATCTGACTTTTTCTTCAACCATAGGTAAGAGACCAAAAGTTTTTAGAAGCTCAGGAGCAATCATAGAAGTTGTTCAGTCAAGAGAATAATGGTGCTTTTAGTGACCAGAAGCACAAAATTTTTCTCCATATACTTCAAGTATTGCAAAACTCTCTAGTTTATATACATAATAAAATGCTTTTCCTAAAAGCAAAAGGAGAGAACATTATCAGAAATGAAACATCCTAAAGCTTTTCCTTTGCAAAGGCAGACTTTTTTTCCCTTTCAGGATGTTTCCCTTTTTGAGTGTAAGCCTATATGCAGTACTCTGCAATACAGTTCATCTATTTTTCTCTTGTGCTTTTCTTGCTTTAATAGATGCCACAAGGGATTAATTGTGGATTCAAACAGACTGTTTACTACTTTTCTTTTTTCTTTAGAGTTTCTTTTGGTACTTTCAGACCTTGTCTAAATTTCCCTCTGGGCCGTTTCAGGGACCTTTGTTCTCCCATATGTAGGGGGCAGTTTGCTGGCCAGTGTGCTGGAAATGTATTCTATGTTCCTGCTGGGGTGGGCATTGAGTGGCATGTCTGTTCCTGGGCTCTGCAGCTGGGTATGCACTACGTGGCACCAGTAATAATCACAGAAGAGCTGCTACTCCCTGGGCCCTGTTGTTCGTCCATTGTTCCTTCACCCTTTCCCTGCTCCCCTGACCTCAGCAAATCCACCCCTGGGCCTGTGTCAAGGTAGAGTAATTTGAAATTACTGCTTTTCTAGTTATCTGGTTAAAAGATAAATTCTAGCAAAATTGCAGAGCTTGAACCATTTTTAAAAGCTCCTTCAGATTGTCTTTAGTAGTTTAAGTAACTTGGTAAGTATTACCAGGCGTTTTCTTTTTATAAGGAAAAGGTCATGTTACCCTCGGGCAGGTTGTTGGCCTGCCCCAGGCCAATGTCAGACAGCTGAAAGCTGAATCAGTTCCTCATAGCACTCCCAAGTGTCTGTAGTAGCTGTGCCCTAAAGTAAATGGATTTGTGATAGTTAATAGCAAAATGTTGAGTTATTGAGATGTTACAGCAGCAATATCTATCAGAGACCTCTTTTTTAGCCATTACAGTTAACTTCATAGAGGAACAATAATAGCAAATTCCTTATGATTTGCCTGTAGGAGAGTTGTCATGACAGGGAATTTAACGGTATCTTTTGTCAAACAGGTATATTTTAAAAGATTTTTGTGTGTTGGTTAGGGAAACCTGAAAGAATGAATCTACAGAATGCATTTAGATAATGTGTCATTAAGATCACTAGGCCTCTACCGTTAAATCTCAATGAATATTGCCGTTTATACACAATGAACTTTGTTTTTACATCCAGAACTTCACTGGCATAGTAGGGCTTCAGATCAGTGCTGTACGACTGGCTGAAACAGATATCCAAAACAGAAAGTACGAATATATTAATGTTGAACTTCTCCTTTGAAACAGCAGGAGAGCATAATTAATGCCAATCAAAAGTTTTATGGGAAAAAAATATTGTCTCACAAATTTGGGGTAACTTTTCAACTGGTTGCAAGTTTAGATTATGAAAGTAATGGTGCTGATGCAGTATATTTATACCCTTATTAACTATATGACTGATGCATGACATCCCTTTAACAGATCTGTTCTTAATGCTTTATACAATCTGTATTAATCTTTTTTGAATAAAACACCACAGCATTGTTAATAAATATGCAGATGACAAAAGCTGGTGGACTGTCAGACTAGTTTCTGAAGCCAAATCTAGTTCATATAGTTGGATCTAGGTGATATTATATCTGTATACGTTAGAAGTTAGATTTCTTTGGGGATATTACATCAAATTCTTGTACCTAAGGTTGTATCTTCTGACAAGATTGAACTATGCCGCACAGTGAAAAGGAAGGAACCATGCCTTTGCAGTTTACCTTAAAATAACAAGTCACAGTCTGTGCCAAGTCTCCAGTAATATAAAGGAAGCTAAATGGTAGCTGGTTATCTATTTCAGCTGGGAAAAACTAACAAACAAGTACACTCAAACTAGCAAGCATTTCTGTCTAGAAATTGTAGTCCTGAAGAAAGTGTGGTGTTTTCATGGTGAGGAAAATTAAATACTGCATTCAATGTTAAATTAATTTATCCAGGATTAGATTCTCAAGGGATGCTGTTGATCTTGCAGAATATAAGTCAGAAAAGATTCAGGATGGCTGATCCTGGGTGGAAAAATGAATTGATATAGCAAAGTCATTCCAAACCCTACAACTCTGTGATGCTACAGATTCTCCAATACGAAAGTGTTGATGATGGCACATTTTTAATGGCAAATGCAGCTAATTTGATATGTTACAATGTTTCAGATCAGAGTGCTTTCAATAATGGTCAGTAAGTCAAACCTTCAAGGGAGCCTTTCAAACACATTTATGATGTGCAGAAAATGCCCAAAGCTTTTCTTGCAGATTTTGTATTGACCATCTTTCTATTGGACATCTTGTGCTACTGGCAGGATTTTCAAATGACAATAGCACATTTTTGTCCAAGAGCTGTATGTCAGCAATGGGCAAGTCATAACCATTTGAAGAGATTTGAGACACACTACTAAATGAATTGAAAAATGTCTACTGTCTAGCTGTGAATTCTTTTTACCTGCCTATCTGACTTCTCTGCATTTCTTGTAATTAAAAATTTAAAGCATCATTCTAAATTCATACAGAAATCACAAATAGAGCCTATTAAGCTGACCTACCATTTCCTGTGAGAGTCTGAGGTGACTTTTAGTTGCTTTTTTCCAATTTAGCAGTTTTGTGACTTTTCCAGGAGGTGTGCTAATTTTAAACTAGGGGTTTTTTTTTGTTTGTATCTCTCCTTGTAGGAGGTAGGTGCTAATACTTCAGCTGAGCTTTGGGTTTCCAAACATGACTAAGTAGGAAGCATTGAAAATAGCTCAGTGTGAGCAGATAGCTTTGAAGTCTTCTTGTATGGTTCTATCAACATCTCAAAAACAGATTCAGTTGTTTTCAACTATGTGCAAATATGCCGTGGTGAAATGTAGTGTCTTACTTAACAGATTTTGTCTGTCTGTCCTCTAGTTTCTACTTTTCAACCAACAAAACCACCACAAAGTTCAAATTTTTATTGTCTCCATCCATTTTGACTGTTACAGCTTTTTAAGTGCTGTGGGTTAGACACTCTGCGTTTGTACATACTTAATGCAGGTATATTCCATCTTGATTAAAACCTCCGGGTGTTAAAACAGAGTATCAATTACTAAGCAGAAATAAATTGAAACTGTTTATTTTTATTCAGATTGTGGTGCTTATGGCTTGTGACAGAAACATTTTATTTGCCATAGTTGTGGCAACATCATGCCTCTGACCCTTGCTTTCTGCAGTAGCATTGGAATGGAGCTTACAAACTGCTATACATACTCTAGATTCCAAAATTTAGCTTTTTTCTTATTCTTCTGCAATTATGGTCTATGGCTGGAATGTAGCTTTCTTAAATTGTTTTGGCTTCTAATAAGATTTGCCTCAGTCTGACTCATGTCTTCTCTAGCAAGTTCTCC
Source organism: Psittacus erithacus (assembly GCA_009867235.2). NCBI lineage: Eukaryota > Metazoa > Chordata > Aves > Psittaciformes > Psittacidae > Psittacus > Psittacus erithacus. The sequence goes on from WYDI02002148.1 coordinate 43,825, forward strand.
ATGACAGCTTTGCTCTTCAAAATACCACCTGCTTTTACTTTGTCCTTGGCAACATCTAGCCCAGTGACAATAATCTTCAAGGAAAGATATGTAGGGAGCTGAAGGAGGCACTTGTGAAAAAGCCATTGTGTCTGCTGACTCAGGTAAAGTGAATGTGAAGAGGGAAATTGGCTTCTTTGTCTGCGCACAGATTATGTCCTTTGTTCCTGTTGTTATGCTGGTAACCTCTAAGTAAGAAACTGACACTGATGCTTAGAATGCCTCATTTTTTGCTTAGGTGCCTAGGTAATACATTTCTTTTGCTATGAACAAGTGCAGTTCACAAACATGAGAAAAAAACATATTACTACAGCTATATTTCATACATCAGCAATTGTGTTTCACTCAAAAATAAATCATCATTTTCTTCCACTTTTCTGTTCTTATGCGATCAAGAATTTGACTGCTTGCTTAGGAGAATGAAAGGGCTGTCAGCATCTCTGAAACTCATCTCTCAGGTATATCAAAACACTCCCTTGTCTATGAAGGCATTCAGGATCATAGATTCACAGAATCGCAGAATGGTTAGCATTGGACGGGACCTTAAAGATCTTCAATTTCCAACCCGCCTGCCATGGGCAGGGATACCTTCCACTATAGACCAGGTCGTTCAAAGCCCCATCTAACCTGGCTTTGAACACTTCCAGGGATGGAACATCCACAACTTCTCTGGGTAACCTGTTCCAGTGCTTCGCCACTCTCACAATAAAGAATTTATTTCTGATATCTAATCTAAATCTACCATCTTTCAGTTTCAAGACATTCTCCCTTGTTCTACCACTACATGCCCTTGAAAAAAAGTCCCTCTCCAGCTTTTTTGTAGACGCCCTTTAGGTATTAGAAGGATTCTTTACGGTCTCCCTGAAACCTTCTCCAGGCTGAACAATCCCATCTCTCTCAGCCTTTATTCACAGAAGAGGTGCTCCAGCCCTCTGATCATCTTTGTGGCCCTCAAAGTATATCTTTCAGTTTTGATTTTTCACTCTCTGGGGAGCACATAGTAAAGGTGAAGATGGAGTATGAATGACTGGAAACAGCTACAGGTCAGGCAAGCTGGAAGAAGAGACAAAAAGGAAGATCCTAGTTCAGTCTGGGGACTTAAGTCAATCCTTCCTGCAAAGAGCGGGTGCATTTAGAAAGGAAGCGGTGATGAGCACGGAAGAAGACCAAAAGTTGAGAAAAGTGGTTTCAGGAAAGAAGAGAGGAGGAAATCAACTTTGCAAGAAAGGAGGAACAATATGGAGCAACCTAAGGAAAGAACTGTATGCTACGCATACAAGAAAGTGTTCTATAGGGAACATAAAGTATAATAATCAAGTAATAGTGTCAGTAGTGTATCCTTTTTTAAGTATACCCTTAAAGCAAGAGGGAATGAGAGGAAAGAATGCTTCTGTTCATAAAGGAAATAAGGCACAGAAAAACAGAAGACCACAGCAAAGAACAAAGTAGAGGAGCAAGCAGAGAGAGATCTCAAGTCACCCACAGCTTTTGTCTTCGTGAATTCAAGTACAAGTGAAGTGATTGCTATGTATTCTTAAACAGATGTGTGCTGTGGAGGAATGAAAGCCATTCTCCTCAATTCTATTACATTAATGTTGTTGTCTGCTCCTCCCTGACATTTTTATGAGAGTGCATCAGCTGCTTCTCTATACTCAAAAGCCAATTCTCAAGACTTTTTTCCACATCTTAGACCTATATTTTGGTCCCCATATGCTCACCTTCTCTTTGAGTGAATGAATAGACAATAGAATGAGTAGACATCAGAATTTTCTGTCTGAATACTTTATTAATTGAACAAAGAAACTTTAAGGCACTAAAACTATTTGCAAACCAGGATAATTTTAGTGAATAGTTCAGATGAAAAAGAAGTGACAGGATGAGGTGTAACGGTGGGGATTCCTTAAAAAGGTCATTCACATTTTGAGATTGACTTAACATTTGGAAAGGAATAAAACAAATACAAAAAATAAAGAATCTAAAGGTAGACTGTTAGGGGTTAGTTAATATTATGACTTCACCTGATCACAATTTCTTTTAATTTTTGTATTGGCTATCACCTAAAAATAAATACAGCAGTCCTGTGTTCTAACAACATTCTTCTCAAACTGTTTTCAAAACTCTTGCTTCTCCAGATAGAATCCTCCATTTTGGAAGTCAGGCATCAGGGGTTTTGATCTTTGTTTGACTTAATGTTTGCCTATGTTATAAAGCATGCTGTTTCCTTGTCCTCAGCTTGCCAAGTCATCCAAGACACTCTGCCAGTGAGTCATCCACTGATACTAGCTGTTCCACCACTGTTTGTGTTAACCTCAAATTTTGGCACTATTTTGTTTTTCACACCCCAACCCAAGTCACTGACAATAACAGAGACAACATCCAAGCTATGTAAAGTCTCATGGTGATTCCTATTGATGACAATGGGCCTTACAGTCTACAAAACTGTTTGATGTGGGTGATGATAATTTATTTTCTAATAGTTCTACACACTCTGAAAGAAGTGTTCTCACTGCATTTTGTTGTCTGTTTGGAGTGGGACTCTGCATTGTGTCACACTAGAGATCTTTGAAATGCAGTATAAACATTCCTTGTTTACATTGTTCATTACTTTAATCAGTAAGAAATAAACCATGTATATCTAAAGATTTGAGAGGGCTCTTTTTTTTTTTGTCATTTCTTGTCCCCATGCAATACAACAAACTTCACAAATAGCTGCTTGCTGAATGTTGCTAACCATTTGCTCTTTGAGCACTTGCATAATAGTGAAAAGCATCAAATGTGAAGCTTCTTGTCCTTTTTCCTTTTCTCTTTTTTTTTCTCCTCCAGTTTGTATGTACTATGTTGTTATAATGTGGATCCTTAATTTGTTGCTTCAATTAAGAACATGGAAATAACATATAGTTTATGAAACCTGTTTCAGGATTTGTTCCCATTTCCTGACAGGTTGTTCTGAATTATAATGATAAGGAATTATGTTCCAGATTAATGATGTAGAGGGAAACTTTGTTACTACAGAAGCCAAAGGTAGCTGTTCTATTGACCTTTCAGTGCCAGGATTTCACTGCAAGATAAATTGAAACTGAATATGGATGTAGACATTTGGGCAACGGCTTTTAGGAATACTTCTGTCAAAATCCTGTGTGCCTAAAATCTCTCCTCAGTGTTAATAGGTAGGGCAAACAATGTGCTTTGTGCCAGCAGTATTTTCCAGTGCATTGTCTCTAGTTGTCTGTGCTTTGTACTCTACAATCTGGGTTGTTATGTGTCCTGTCACGTATTAAAAAACTCTATATCCCATAAAAGTGTTCTTCATGTGTATGCACATCCAAGTTAGCAAATGCTTAATTTTTCAGCTCTTAGTATGCCACCAAATGTATTCGTCTGTCTTGTGAGTTGAGTTGTTGGGAGTAGGAGTTGCTGATGTGCTACTTAAAGCATGTTTAAATATTTACAAAGAAGATTATGTAAAAGATATTGCTGGAGATCAGAATAAATACTTTCTGAAGTCATTTTTATACAGCAATTGATGGTGAGCCTGCTTCCATAGCTCTTTTTTTTTGTGTTTTAGAGTCCAAAAGGATCTTGTGTCACTTCTTTAGCAGATATTGTAAGCATCTAGTTTGTTAAATATTTTGTCTAGCTAAGCAAATAAGTTTTGATTAGATAGCTTCCATTAACAAACTGATTAGAATATCAAACATACATCTTCTTTCCAGGAGTTCCAACTGTTAAAAATATGCACAACCTAATTTTTTAAGATACCAGTTCTATTTTATTGTACATGAAGCTTCTTTAAATAAGTACTATAAGCCTGGAAGATTTGGTGCTGAGCTGGTAATCTGTCCTTGAGAAAGGCATCATTTATTTGTGCTAATGCTAAAAGAAAAATGACAGGATTCCCTTCCCTTTTCCTTTCTAGATTTGGTGATTTCTGTTTTATTGCAGCTGTGCATATCACAAGTTGTGATATTCCAACACATACCAACTCATATTTTATTCTGCTAAGATTAAAATTAAACCTTAACTTTGCGTGTCATCCTGCTGATGTGTCATGACCCTTCTGGCTACTCAAACAAAGTAGACCCTGAATGGCATGACCAGAAGCCACAGTTGACCTGAGGATATCACACACAATTATGCTGTGGTGGCGCCGGGTAACAGACTGATGAACTGACTGAAACAGCAGATCGCATTATAGTCACTTTGCTATGTTTGCCCTGCTTTTTGCAGTTACCTTAAATGGCAAAATTATTTTTTGGCTCTTAGCGAATTATTGCAAGTTTAATTTAGGATTATCTAGCAGGTTGGAAAATTAACGTCATCATGTTTGAAATCTAGCCACTAGATTTTTTGCACAAAATTGAAACATCAAGAAGAGTGTTCACTTAGTGCAATGCATTATAAAGCAATATCCAGACTAGCCTTAAATGCGAAAAGGAACTCTATGCAACCCCCCTGAAAAACAAGCATTAAGGAAAATTTCCTTCCAAGTTTAATATGGATGTTCTGCAAAGCTGTTTTACTGAATTATGTTTCGCTTATCTTAGGATACACAAAAATGTCATGGCTTAGCATGAGGGAGGGAAGGGAGAGAAGACATTTATTTTCTTGACCGCTGACAGAGACTTTACAGATGAAACGTATTAGTCCTAGAATTGGCAGGTTGAGGAAATTTGGAAAGAAAAAAGTGACTAAGAAAAAGCATAAGAAAAACATGCTGGCAATATTAATGAATAAATCAAACACAGATGTAGAAGTCAAGTACCTAAATCTACTCATTAAATGTTGACATTTTACAATCTCAAAATTGGAAAGTATGTTGACATCTCAATTTATCTTTTTGAACAACTGTCATACCTGGTATGATATAAAACTGATAACAAAGAGTAGACTGGTACGGAAAGTTGACTACAATTCTTGAATTAGTGAAAATGACACTTGCTGAAAAAATTTAATATGTCTTTAGAGTCTCTTGTTTATCTTTTTACCTTGACCATTTTCTTCATATAGGATGATGACAATTGCATGTGGTAAGGTACAAAAACTTTGCTGAATCAGACTACTTAAGAAGTTATTCATTGGCATTTTCTGCTTTTACTCTGGTGGGGCAAAGGATAAATATGATGAACAGTAGCCATGAAATCACAAATTCTGGTGGTGTTTCTATCTGCATACAGAAGTGAACTGCAGGAGGCTGCAGCAGTCTTGGCTTGCTGCTCATTTTTGAAATTAGAAAATTATTTTAATATTTTTTCCACAGAAAAAGACAAATTTTCATCAAATGAAATGTATCTTAAGATTGTGTTAATAAATTGATTTATATTCAAGAAGAAAAAAAAAGAATAATTATTTAGACTTTGTTTTTCTTCTTTTTAAAATCAATCCCCTTTGAAACTCATGTTTCCACTTAACCAGATGTATTCTTCAACCAGGATCACTGTATCTGCTGCAGGACTTCCTTTCCAAATCTTACAGAAAATTAAAAACAGTCAATGTGAAAAAAAAATACAGTCACTATCAGCTGAAATTCTGGTTGCCGGTAAGGGAATTTTGGTCGTAGGTAAAGGGACTTCATTTCCAAATGTCACAGAAAAATAAAGATAGTCAAGAGTGGAAAAAAATATAGTCAGTATCAGTCAAAATTTTGGTTGTAGGTATGGGAATGGTGTTTTTTAAGAAGCAGGAATATATAGAAAAGGTGCTGTTGGCTGTGTTTGTAAAAGAAATGGGAGATGGGCATCTAGGAACTGATAAATTCTCCAAATATTCGTGTCGTGGCTTAAGCCCTGCCACGCAGCCCACTCACTCACTCCCCCCCTTCCTCCCTCAGCTCCCAAAGGGATGGGGAGGGTAATCGAAAGAATATAACTCCCATGGGTTGAGATAAGAACAGTTCAGTAACTAAGGTATAACACAAATCACTGCTGCTACCACCAATACTAATAATGATAAGGGAATAACAAGAGAAAAGAATACAACGGCTCACTACCGACCAATACCCAGCCCCACCCCTGCAGTGATCTAGCCCTTCCATGTGACTGCCCCCAGTTTATATAGTGGGCATGACGTGCTGTGGTATGGAATACTTCTTTGGCTAGTTTGGGTCAGGGGTCCTGTCTCTGCTTCCTCCTGGCTTCCCCTCTTCCCTGGCAAAGCATGAGACTCAGAAAGTCCTTGATCAGACTAAACATTTGAGCAATAACTAAAAACATTGGTGTTATCAGCGCTGTTCCCAAGCCAGAAGTCACAAACACAATGCTGTGCCAGCTACTAGGAAGGAGAAAAATGACTGCTACTGCTGAATCCAGAACAATTTGTTTAACCACTTTAGTTTCAGCTGTTCTTTTTGCACCACAGAGGTAAGCCCTGAAGAGGTCCATTCCATATCTTTTCACATGGGAAACACTGCAATTCACAGAATTCCCTGCAATCCTGGCAGAAGTGCCTCCTCTAGCACAGCGCACCTCCTTCCAAGAGCAGCCATCAGCAATGTCCTTTTACACTTCTCATGTTCTCTACATGTGCCCCAGCAGCTCCCACCCTCTTACCTCAGCAACTACACTACAAGCTCCTCTGGTTGACTGGAGTGCGTAGGTGCCTGTCTCTGCCTGGCTCAAGTGGTACAAGCTGGTGCCATCTGTTAACCAGCTGTGATAGGCTCAAGACAAATCACACCTCCCTCATAGCTCACACCTTGAAGTCTCTTCATTTATGCCTAGCTCAGGATGAGTTTTACATTGAAATATGCTCTTCCTTCTCCAGTTTTCTTCAGCCGGGTCCTCGTTGCTGTGGAGAAGCAGGCAGATGTCTGCCTGCAGAAACAGTAGTGGAAATGGGGCAGCACATGTGGGACAGTATTGTCTGATATGTTGAAAGGCAGTTCTTGTGCCTTGTTACTCTTCTCTTACCTGAGGTTGGAATAGGGCTTTGTTTTTATTACATGGATTGTGGCATACAGAAAGTGCATTTTTTCCAGCAGAATGATGTTTCTAATCAGATCAGTTCTATATTAACAGTTTCAAAGTTGCATTTTTTTTCTCTTTTACTTAGTGAACTGAAGCCACGAAGTCTATGGGGACTGGCATGATACCTAAGGAGGTATAAAGATATTTTGCGCTTTATAAATCTGTGATGTTATACTCATTACAGGTTTAATAAATCACAGGGTTCTGGAATGAGGCAAATCTGGTATTCAGTCCAATTTAATATGCCATCTGGCTCTTTCTGCCATAGTGTCATATTTGTACTGATTTCAGTATTGACTGAAAAACAGGACCATCTGAGTTAGATCATCCTCACACAGGAGATGTGATGATGATAGAGCAAGATATCTGTTAAGAACAAAAATATGTACAGGGGAAAAGTTTGCTGTGAGATAGAGTATCTTTTTGGCCACTTATCTGTGCATATATGCATTAATGACATGGTGATGGTCACAGACTAAGCAAATAAGTAAGAAAAAGGAGATAATAGAAATTATTACCTCAGCAGGAGAAAGTCACGAGGCCTAGCTAAAAAGAACTTAATCCATAAACAGGAGCTCAGCTGGGTGTTTTAAAGAGAAAGGACTGCAAAGAGGCAAGCAATAGTACAAGAAGAGAGAGGAAAGTAATTGTAACTCTCGGAAGCAGGAAGAGGATCCTGTGGTGAGAGTTGTGTGGGTTTTTTTCCCTTTCCATTCTGATTTGCTGTAGTTACAGCCTTTCACTAGGACATACAGTTCTTGCTGTTGTAAATATCAGGGTAAAAAGAAACCAAAGTAGTTTTCTGAAACTAAAGCTTGAGAGTTCTGTTTCTCAAGCTATGAAGGGTAAGACAGCATAAAATATAAAGGAGATGGACAGCTTCATTGAGCTGCAGGTAGGTTGGAAAACAATAAAGACTACAGCAGGAGTTATTTAAACCTTTTGTTACAGAAAATTGATGGCAGTCAAGATGCAAACAGGCATGATCATTGTTAACTAAAATAAAAATACTTGTGAAAGATATTTTGATGGGAAGAGTGAGAATGGCAGTATTTTATAAAAGTGACTTTTAAAAAGTGTAAATTAAGTGCTGAGATATCAGTTAAAGGGGTGAACTTTTTGAACAGTTTGTCATTTTGTGAGGAAAACACTCCACATGGGCACGGTATCCTGCTATACACTGAAGCCTAGATTTTAAATATTAGAAATACTAGATCATGAAGCTGTATAACAAAATACAACTCTTCGGAACAATGTTAAGAACATGTTGTGGATGTGGTTCATTGGTATGAGCTGAATAGTTTGACCCTTATGCTGAGTTTTACTAGTACGAGGTACAGCAGCAAACACAGGTGCATTGAATGATCTGATTCAGTATTTTACCCATGTCAGGCCTAGATGTTAAGAGCATGCTTATGAAAAAACTGTGAGCATGTTCCAGAAGGCATTAGTGAGGGGTTAACTAATTTTCTAATAAACAGGCGGGCTTGGAGGAAGGAGCCAAGCATCAGCATTTCTTCATGTTAGATAGTTTTTCACAAAGAGGGAAGAAGGGTAGAGAACATTCCACTAATAAAGTGGACAAAATCCCCTTCAGTCCCTTAATGTAGCTGTGTTCCTTAACCCTGAAGCAATGAGGAGGGTAGGAAGAGCAGGTAACAGGGTGTAGGCAGTGAGTATGCATGTGTTTTGTGGAGTGTCATGGGTTCAGCAGTAGCAGTCATTTTTTCTCCTTCTTAGTGGCTGGTGCAGCGCTGTGTTTCTAACTTT
>WYDI02002148.1:52695-71758 GCA_009867235.2 Psittacus erithacus
GGAAGGACAGGTTGTGGGGGGAAAACAAGCAGGCTACATGCTTTGTCTAATTTACGACTAAGCTTAAACCACGACATGGAGAAAAGTTGAGCAAGAGGATATTCACTGCCTTTTGCTAAACTATTGTAGGAAAATTATGACCCCTAACATAGGAGTTATCACAGGTAGTAACAGGTGAGCTTTATCAATAAAATTGTGGCTTCAGCAAGATGCAAGGCATAAGGATTCATTAGCTGTCTGCCTGATGCATATTTGATTGATTCATTAAGCCCCAGTAAACAGACTTCACCTGTCCTCACACACACACATACAGGATTTTTTTTATTCCCTGAGTGCCATCTTCTAGTGACCCAAAGCCTTGCTCTGGTGGGACAGGTTGTGTGTCACCTCTGAGAGAAACATTTTAGGTTAGTGATAGCTCTTAGTCATGATGCTGTAATGTGGTAATAACCACATAACTTTGTTTAACTTGTGCAGAGTTTAGAAGGTCGCAGCCTGGGATCTCAAAAACCTTTATGGCTGCTTTGTATCTGCACAGAAATTGCCACTTGGAACAAAAATGCTAATCCATTGAGCACTGAGCAGGATACAAAAAGAACAAAGTAAGCTTGCACCTCCTTGTTTTTGAGTCTTAGACTTCATAAAGTTATATACTGTAATGGCACTGGGGTTCCATGAGCTTTTAACTGTAATTCCAATAGGTATAACAAATAAAAAGTTGTATATTTTCTACATTAGCTTGTAAACTGCCTTAATGAAATCTGTATTTGCTTGTACATTACTGCTTGGGCTCATTTTCATTTGGGAAAAATATTTTCATCATAATTTTAAACAGGATTCTTCTGGTTTCTTGAAACAAAAATGGGATCTCAAGCCAGGAGTCCATATTCTTCCTTACAGGAATCTATCACCCCTGCAGCACCATCTCTTTAATCTCAAAAAATAGAAAGTAGTATAAATAAGTGGTTTAGAGATGCAAAAAATTACACCTGGAGAGATTAATTCACTTTTCAGCATGGGGGCACTGCATGTTGGTTTTGCTAAGAATTAGAAGAAATGGTTGGAACTGGGATGCCTTGGCTTTGAAGCTGTGCCAAGGCAAAAAAGGGAGTATAAAATCCATAGATACACATAAAACAATGAGAAAATGGTTCTGTAATCCATTGGCTAGGCACTTGACAGGCAAAGGAGATGCATTGGTTAGGTCAGTATTTCCTGCACTTCTTCTAGTTGTGGCAAAGGCTGCTGTCTATAAAACAGAAATAGGCTGCCAGCCTTTACATATAAGTACCTTTCTTATACCCTGTATGTTCCTTTATAGTTGGTGCTGGTTTTAGTAATGTTGAGAGCTGGTTCTGATATGCTTTGGTTGCTTCTGAATGCAAGGTAATGTTAGCTGGATGCGAACTGTACTTGTTCTCTTCATCATGTTCCAAATTATGACTTGAAACTCTCTCCCTTTGTACTAAGGAATATTTTGCTCTACATCTGCAAGAACGTGGGAGATCGCTGAAGGGGAAGTGGTTTTTGCTCTCTTTTATTTGTAAAATATTAATTGGCCTTCAAATGCAACAGGTGATAATAGCACCTGTACTGCCTGGCAGGGTTGCTTCCCACAGTTAGTTTCCATATCAGTGATCACTTCATGCTTTGGAAGGGCCACCATGACAACCCCAGAATCCACCTCAAAGGAGCTATGCCTCTTCCATGCCCACCTCAAGTACGTCCTGTTAAAAACTGTGCAGATCAAGATTATTTGAGGTATCTTTGTTATACTTTGCTTTTCTTGAACAAAAACTTAAAATCCTTGAAAGTTATCATAAGCCTGGTTGATTTACTAGTAGCTTTTTCAAAAGGCTGTAAATTCTGGTGGTTTTACTGGAGCACCCAAGCCAGGTCTGGGGGAATTACAAGCAGAAGAGTTTGACAAGATACACTTTTTTTTTTTTTTCCTTATTGGCTTTCTCAAGAGGATGAATTGGTTTTATGACATTTTCCATTCTTTCATCTTTTTCTCAGAAATGGATTGGATATTCATTCTTCAGTAGATTTTCTTTTTCTCAGAATATATTTTCACAGACTCTTTCAGCTCTCACCAGACATTCCATTGCTTCTCCACAGCTGCTGAGGTGGTAAATGGGGGGAACCTGATGCATTGCTGAAAGGGTGAGTCCTTCAAAATGTAGAATGTTGAAAAAGTCAAAACAACTCTACACAGCACTGTGGTTCAGTGCATGCTGTAAGTATTAACATTCAGATACCTTCCACTATGGCACAAATTGAAACAAGAGATTAAAACAATCCCTTCTCATGACCAGTATTGCAAGTGGGATGGAAAAGGGAAATGAACCTGTTCCTGTAACTGTTTTTACATTTTAATAATCTTGTGCTTGCCTTAGTGTCTTATTTACCATTAATTTTTAAGTTTTATTTTGCTACTTAATATCTGAATGCTACTTTCAGAGCCTGGGATCAAAAATCAAACTGTAAATAGTTTTGGGACAAGATGCTTGAAGTTGAAAAACTAAAATGTTTTGCATATTTCAGATTTTTTTTCAAGAATTTTTTTCCAAATGTAAAGTATTCAAATATATTTTATGCACCTGAAACAGTTATTTTGCTGCTTGAGAGGCTGGCTCTGGACTATCACCCACCTGGAACTTGGGCTAAGGCATGATAGTAACAAAGCTTAGTCCGGTATGTTGTGCTGATGTTGTGCATGTGCATCAGCTGTGTATTGTGTCCAGGTAGCCACAGGAACATAAAGTATGAACTGCTTAGAGCAGGATGAGGAAAAAAAACCTCAGTGAAATGTTCAGTCTCACTAAAACAAATTTTCATGCCCCAGCTTATCCTTGTCATTGTTTGCTGTAAGTCCAGTACTTTAATTTAAAATATATATATATTACCATGTCTGACTTTGCCATTGCAAACTTAATCAAAACCTTTCATGAAGTGGATTTTTGTTTAGCCAAGTAACCCTTTTCCATTCATCGAAGCTACTCAAATAAATACAAAGTGGGATTAAATTCTCCAGGGGTTTATGTTACAGTATTGACTGCTGAATGTTATTTTTCTTCAGCCAAAAGTTTATTTTGCAGTCCCAGCAGCATGTATTTGTGGCAATAATCTGTATTGTTTGTGGCAGCTAGTTCAGCTGCTTTCAGCTTTCTTCCAGTAAACAGAGAAAGACAGCGTGTTGCATGCAGTGTGCTCTGACCCACCAAGTTAGGTGACATGAGCATGATGTTTAGAGCTGCACTTGTAGCAGAGATTGTATTCAGAGAAATTACAGGAAGCTGCCAAAAAAATAAGGAATGTTGGTAATCGTGCACAGGAGCCTCACACACACTGAACACCAGTACACAGTGACTGAGCAGTGGTCTTCAAACAGTTGCTATTGTGGTAGGTGGATGGCTGGTTCTACCTGAGAGCTAATTCACAGATATTTGGTACTCTTATTATCCCTCAATCTATATTAATGGTGTGACTGAATTCACAAGGTCTGTGGTGAGGCAGCACCTGCAGCGGGGGCACAAGGTTTTCTATCAAGCTTTCTTAGCAGCTGAAGTGTTAATTTTCACTTGAGTGTTTGCAGAGCTGTTGTTAGGTGCATTATGGCTAATTTGCAGCTATCTCTTATGTGCATTTTAAGGCTCCAAGAGACTGGGTCTTATATTAGTGTTTGCGATTGACAGCTTGTGAAGTTGGAGAGCAGAATGTTGCTGTTTAGGATAAATAGGAAGCATTATTTATAAATAGGATGGAAGAAAATTGATAGCTAAAGCCACATGAAGAAACCCAAGAAGGGTACTTTTAATAAGCTAGCATTAGAGTAAATCCATTCCAACAGCATTAAATAAAGGAGGAAACAACTTCTCAGGAGGTGATGCTTTTCTATGGAAGTCCTGCTCATATACCTGAACCATTAAAATGCAACCAGGTTAGGACTTGAATCCCTCGATTTAGGCATGCTGCATTATGCAAGTATGCTAGCCAAAGGCTTTCTAAACATGCTTCCACAAGATTCTGCATAGCAGAACTTTGCAGAGAGCAGAGTGTCTTGGCATTCATTGCTTGTGCCTTGAGCATGATAACTGCTATCATGGAATGACAAAAGAGCACTTAACATGCTATTGTCATCCCACACCAGGCTAAGCAGTCTTACTCCTGCTCCTGAACATACATTTTGCACACTCCATACGCCAGATCCAGTGCTACTCTAGCCCTGTGCCCACACCATCTAGTGCACTGAGACTGCAGATTGTTAAACTGGCCCTGCTTATAGCTCTAACTCCTACCAGTTTATACGAAAATACCAGCCTGAGGGAGACAAAGCTTACTTCCACCTTGTGTAAATGTAAATAGAGACTGTTTTCACACAACTAATCAGTAAGCAGAGGAGAAATAGCTTTAATTGGGTAAATGGACAATTTTAATGGATTTTGCTTCTGTCCATGTAACAAAGCACTTACTTTCAGATCTCAAAGTGATAGTTACACTAGGGATGTCTGTAAAAGGAGCTAAAATAAAAGTATTGATCTGAGGCTCATAATGAAGCCTCTTATCCTTGCAGCATCTTTTCAATTAACAGTGTATAGTATTTTAAGCTCACCAAAGTTTAAATTATACCAGACATCCAGTATTTGTCTTTTAATTGGCTCTCTGGATTAATAATCGAGGTAGAGAATCCTGAGTTCCATTTCTTGGTGTATAATGAGACCTGTCCTAAAATACTGCCATTAAATTACCTCTTAGGTACTTACTAAAACTTTTCCAATGTAGGCATTACCTTTATAACAATGCATGGCATTGATTTAAATACTTTACCATTGAAAATTTTTAAGTAGCTGTAATTGCAATTTTTTCTTTTTGTATTGGAAAGTATCTGCTCTATGCAGAGAATATTCTTCAATATTTTTGTGGCAAGGTTAAGATTTTGTAACCAATTTTATTGCTTTTGATTGATTTGCCAGAATAAAGAGGAGAATAACTGAGAAGGGCTGGTGAGTATGCCTGAGAGTATAGAAACTAAGATAATGGTGTGTGAAACTGTTTAATCTGAGACATCACTCACCTTTTCTTCTTTGAAAACAATCCCAGGGAGGGGTACATGTGAATAATCTTAGAGGATATGTGTTAATTAGAAATAAGACATCTGTTTGAGTTGGTTATTAATGAATGGCACACTATATTTATTCTGATTCTGGAACACCTTGTTCTCTTAGAAAGAAATACCTTCAGAAATTTGAATTGCAGAATCCAGATTATCAGTCATATTCTAATAAATTTTACCAGCATCACCCATCATTGCCTTCACCCCCTTACCTAGTTTAAATCTCACCTCTAATTAACTTACCATGTAAAAATAAAGGGGTTTTGTCTTTGTTTTCACAAGCTGTTTGTATGGATGAGCAATTCTGTAATGCCCCTTCCTAAGATCATTGCTGGGACTGTTGCTGTGGCCATAATGTTTGTCTTAATCATCTGAACCCTGCACTCACACTTTTAACACAATCACTTCTATTTTTTATTTCTTTTTTTTTCTATGCAGCTGCTTTGGGAGCATGAATTTTTGTCCTACACCGTCCTTGTTCCCTGTCATTCTCTCTCTGTTTCATAGTCTCTCTTTAAAACCTGACTCTGTCTAATGTCTGCAATTTATTGTTATTCAGCCTTAATTGGGCTAATAGGAAGCTGGGGCCAGTTTGAGCATAGTGAGCATTGAAAACATTCATACTGATTGCTTCTTTGCTATATACCTTTCTCTTCACCCTTTGTTTACGTACTTGTCATAAATATGTATTTTGATTCCAAAAGCTCACAGTCTATTTCTTTGTTTTTATATCACCTGTTTCATTATTTTCTGGTCATTAATGGGAACCCTGAATGAGATTTTTTACCTATTGTATGATAATTCTTCTATTGTATAATAGCCAGATAAATTTCAAGGAAAAAGAGCTTGTAAGGAAGATGAAGATACTGGGGCTTTTATGTGACTCAGACATGCTGCGAACATGAATGTTCCTTTCAACTAGTACTTGCCAGGATGCTTGAGGGACTTTACCATTTCAAATGATTCAAGGCTCAGTTACCCTTACATCTGCTAGCTTGATGCCCTCACGTGTACTGTAGCTTCTAAGAGCTTGCGCAATTAACCCTCAGTAATACAAGTGATCTTTGTCATACTAAACCAAAAGTTTGGTATCAAAGAAATGCAAGGTGTTCCCTGGATCTGGTTGACCAGCTAGCTGGCCACACCTCTGCCTGCCTCTACTCCACCATGTCTTTTTCACAGATCACACAAACTGATGTGCTAATACTGTTTTTGCTGAGTAAATTTAAAGGAGCTCACAGTGGTCCCTGGGCACATGGAGAATCCTTATTCAAAAAAAGGGGAGAAACAACCAGATTTTCAGAATTGGAAGAAACAATGCCAAAGTGTAATTTGTTAGGGAAGCCACATGAAAATGTGGTCTGAGGCAGGAACACAGGAAGTGCCAAGCTGAAACTGTTACAGGGGAGGAAGGAAAACTGGGATGCTGTAGATGGAGTAGAGAAAATGCTACAAGTAGTCAGAAAAAAAAGCAGACTGGAAAGTAAAGGAGCAGATGTCTTATTTTGCCGTTCAAGAAGTTTGCTTCTTCAGCATTTAATCATTACCTCTCATGTTCTTAAACACTAATTCATTACATGTACCATTAAAGTTAAGTGTGTTATAGATAACACTCATGTAGCTGTACACTACACTGTGGGAAAAGCTCAAAGAAAAATGTAGAAGTACCACTGTTTACCTCTTTTCAAGGTTTCTCTGAACACAGAATATGTGCTTGCAAAGGCAGAGTTAACCTCTAGCAAATGCATGCAGCTATCTGATCTTTTTGGTTATTCTAATATGATATCCAATTCTCAGGTTTCAATTCTGTCATCTGGAGAACTAAACAAAAGAAGAGTTTCCATTGCTTGAACCCATTTCATTTTTATTGCTTGAAAGTTAAAAAAAAAGTTACGTTTGCACAAGTCATTGTTAAAGATGGGCTAAGAAATAAAGGAACACAAAGTACATGTGATTATTTTCTTGTTTGAAACACAAAATTGCACATGGATAAATGGCTGTATTTTCAGGAAGTATTTGTATGCAAACATAGGGACTTCTGCAACTTATATACGAAAACTATGTGTTTTAGGAGAAACAGAGAGAGAAAGCATTGATCCCAAATGCAGTGTAGGTAGCACTGCCTGAACCTGAGGGCTGGATCAATAGATACAAAAAATGTAATGGTGTGATATGAAATTCAAGGTTATGGATCATGCTTATATGAAGTGATGATGACGCATAACAGAGCAAGGCAAGTCCTAGGATCTGTTAGCATTTTCAGGGTCTCCAACTTGGAGTATTTTCAGAAGGGAAAATATTTTTAATGCCCAAACTGCATACAATTACTAGGACCTTTTCCTAACTGGTTCTTTGCGAAAGCCAAACTGCCACCTGCTTTGCTATGTGGTGGTGTAGGTTGCAAAATTTATTTTTTTTTTCTGCTGTGTGTTTTCACCCCTTCCTCAATCCCAAATGACTTCTATACATTCCCTTTTTACAATTAATTAAGCATAGTGATTTTGATTTCACTTATGCTATTTATGGATTTGTTCAAGCAATACATTTTGTACAGATAGATTTATACAGACTTGTTTCTACATAGTCATATGTTTTGGCCACTGTCTGTTGACAAACTGGTCTTTCCATTAGATCCTGACACAGTAATGTGTCATGTGTTATGAAAACGGAATCATGACAGCAGTTATAAAACTGCTGTAGTTCTAAAACCTAAACACCGTATGAAATCAGTATTCACAGTAACTTCATAAAGCTAAGCAAAGACTTGACTGTGTGCTACTGTTTATTTTGGGTAATGGCATTTAAAATTGGTTAGCTGGGTTTTTTCTCATGTAATCAAGAAATAGATCTAGAATCCTTTTTTTCTGAAAACTTACTCCTTGCAGTTAACACAAGAGGGGAGGTAGTGTAGAACTTTTCAGCAAAACTTGTCTATATTAAACTCATTGATGTAATCAGTCCTAGGTTTGTGAATATGAGAGGCTTTCATTCTGTTATTTTGCTTCGGAAAGGTTAAGATGCATAAATATCTTTGTCAGAGGTCATTGGCAAAGGTATTTATACCCGCTGGCTGGTTAGCCATGCCTTTGAACGCTTGCTGATTGCTCATCCATTTTCATGCATTTTGTGCTACGGCTGTAGCTCTGCTTCTGGTCTTTGAGTTAGTCCACACTGAAAGCTTTTGCCCCATTCTCTTGTGAGTCACAGCATTTTGGTGAGATCAAAACTAGATCAACAGAAACACAAGATGATCAAGTGTAGATGTTATATCATGGGAACAGTTGAAAAGCCATATTTAAACTGTGAAGCAGAATGATATTTTCAGTCTTGGAGGTGAATAGGGAGTTTCAGCTAGCTTGTTTATATAGAAAAAAAACCCTAAATTTTGTCATCCATTCATTTTTGGTAAATGTAGGTTTAACACACTTCTCCTTGGGTCTGCCTTAGCAGTGGCAATGTGCTTCTTTCACCTTCTGCTATTGACTTGGTGCATTGAGAACTTACTACTTTCATCAGACCTTATTTCCTGTACCATAATTGGAGGTTGGAGACCAGTATATATGATATGGCAGGTCCCATGTTTTAGCCATAACCTTACACTGTGGCTGCTTTTGCATTGATAATGAAAAGTGGGGTTTTTGATGTATTTTTTTATTTGCTCACTAATGCAATTATCTTTAAATTTTATGTGTGATCTTAATCTCCATCAAAATTTCATAGTCAATTTTCAAGGTTGCCTACATGTTTCTCACTGCATCCAGCTCAGTAAAGCACCAGTAAACTTCATAAAAGTTCCAGACTGACTCTTGAAAACTCTGTAGTACAAACTTTCTCTTCTCAAAATTGCCAGTGTTTAGATTTAAGAGAAATGTGACATCACTCTGAGCTACTGAATATCTTTTATTTCTTATTAGATATATTTTCTCCAAGAGTCTAATGAATTAGAGGGTGTTAATTTTGCCATCCGGGGGGTGCAGCTGTTTAATTTTACTAACTGCTGCTCAAATTGTAGTGCAGGAGCTCTGAAGTCTTGACATAAACAAGCTCAAAATGATTTACACATTTAACTAAAAGTTTTAGCAGCGTAAAAAGTGGTTGGCAATGGTATACAAGCTAACCTATGCCCTTTAATGTTATTACCTTCCAGAAGCTGCCAGTCCTAAATGATTAAACAATAAATCACAACACCCTGGGACAACAGCAACCACCGGAGCCATCTGTACAAACAGACTTCTTGAATGTTGTTTTATTTCCTGGACATTGTTTGCTCTTTAGAATGGTTTACCAGCAAGGACAATCTAATTAGAGGTTTTCTGCTGTTCTAGTGAAGTATTTTATCTCTAGTGTGGGAGGGTTTATTTGGTTTTTTCTTTTATGGGGGAGGTTTTAATTTGAAAATTCATAATCCCACATAACTAGAACAGCTGTAACTTGAATTACTTCATCTGAAGTAGATAGCACAATAATGGACAGACAGTTCAAACTAAAAGAGAGAAACTGTTTTGAATTCAGGAACATGCTTTTCGTTGACATAAATGAACTTCCTATTCTGATAATGTTACAATATTTTTATAACTTTTGTGTGACATCAGCATGTGTTGATTGCCCCTGGGAGAAATATGTTTAAGTTTCTGCTCATGTACGACTTTGTGGATTTTCAGTTAGAATGATAGAACTCTATAAAAACAAACTTTGAAAAATATTTTAGGCATTAGGATGTTAAGATTGTTGTAGGTTTTCATAGGAAGGTATTTATTTGTATTAGGTAAAAAAAAAATAATATATCACCCTAGTCGGGGTTTTTGGATGAATTGTCCAGTAACTGATTTTGTTTCTCCACTTGTTAAATCTTCTGCATTCTTAAAGGCAGTGCCTGCACTACAAGTCTATCTCTGAAACTGAGATAATGGTGGTGGCAAGAAGCAGTTTTCAGTACTTAATGCTGCAGTCCACATATTATGGCGTAGCGCAATTAGAGGAGAGACTTGTGCATTTTATGCATATACACACACACTAAATGCAGCCAAATAAATTCACAATTTTACTGGGTGACTACCCATAAGTCCCCACAGTCAAATACCAGGGAATTAATTTATACACATACAAACTAAGAAGCAGCAGATTTTCTGTTTTGACTATGCTCATGTTCCGAAATGATCCTGTAAGGAGTCCTCAGTTGAAAGCAGAGATGTGATCAAAATTTCTCAAGGCAGAAAAGCTTCAACCTTTGTATGCTATGGTGAGCAATTAATTTCTACCCTGTTACATAGTTTAACAAGAGTGGGGCCAATGCCTAAATATTGCCATGGAATGTGTATCTTGGTTTTAGGCAGATTTTCTGTATTTTGCAAGTTACCACATCTTCCGGTCCTGATCCTCACAGGATTTAGCTGTAGGAATGCTTAGGCTGTGCATTACAAGTGATCTTCACTGAGACATTTGCACCAGACAAGCTGAGGGTATGGCAGTTCTGAGTATAAGCAACAATTTCATAGCCATACAGAAAACTTCAGTGACCAAAACTTAAGATTACAGAATGAATAGACACGAACTTCTTTTATAGGTCTGGACAGTTAAATATAGACCTTTTTCTTTGCCGCTTTCTTTCTCTATGCTGCTGTGCTATAAGGATTGATTTGTTCTCCCCTACATGCAATGGTCATGTTGTCTTGCTTACATTTTTCATCCAGGCATGTGATCTTCTTGGAGTTAAATGGGCATATCCAAGTTCACAGCTGTATGACTGCCTAGACCAAAAACTTGACATGGCAAGCCTTTACCTGATGCAGATCAGCCGTACATTTTGATAGTTGGTTTGTTTTGGGTGTTTTTGCTATCTGACCAGAGTTAAAACAGAGTTATATAGAAACAAAATGTGGAAGATGAAGGAATCTTTAAAAATTCAGTACATATGTGACAGATTCTTTTTATTGCATTATTTGCAATACACTATTCACTTACTATGAACATCCCAAAGGGCGTGAAAAGACTTCCAAGAGATATTTCAATAAGATCATTGTTGCACTAAAGAAAGCAAATATAATTTTTAAGCAAATATTAGCAAGGATTTCATTAGATTAATACAATATTTGAATTCTGTATATTTTTTCATGTATTGGATAACAAAATAAGCTTTATGTATTGAAACAATATTAGCTGGTTTGTATTAACACAACCCACAAGGGAAAAAATAATAGCATTTTGATCTGCTAGTTTTAAAATCTGTTTTAAAATGAGCCTTCTAGAAAACATGAAGGAACACGAATGTGAACAACCTTTGGGAGCTGGAAAAATGTGAAGTGCTGCTTCAAATTTTGCATATCTTAAACTCAGCACATTCAGAATAAAGATTCCCAAGAAACTGTGTATATAGAAGGAATATAGATCATGCTGCATTAAAAAAAAATAAATTCTGTGAGACCAGTTAAAAAAAAAAACAAACAACAACAACCCAAACTTGCTTTAAAATACTACATATCTGCAAAACCTTTCTTCAGTTAAACTGAACAGCAAATAAAGGAATCTTAATGTCTTTGATATTTTTCTGTTCAGCTCTTTGTGCTGCAATTGATTTGATTTGGATACTTAGTACCCAGTTTGGTTATCCACATAGCTAAAGTAGAAGAAGTTGGAGGAGTAGCCGGATATCCAGTGGGCTTTCACGTGACAGTTGTTGCCAGGGAAACCACTCCCGTGGTACCCATGCAGCAAACACATCCACCTCTTCAGGCACACAGATGCAGAAGCATCAGTCTGTCAGTTGATGGAAAGCAAGCAAAGAAGCTGTGCAGGAAATTTAATACAGACAAGTAATTAAAGCATTTAGATACTTCAAATTTAAAAATTGCAATATTTTTCTTAAGGGGCCACCCAAGAGGACTACATTAGTATACTGGGAGTGAGCTTTCACCAGCATGCTTAAGACTTTGGCTGAACTACACTTCTGTTCTCCTATGTGGGGATAGATGTCAGCACAGCCAGTACTACACAGTCACTCTGTTAATTTAGATTATATGTGTGTGGTGCACCCTCCAAAGGGAAATGGAAATCACAAGGCTGTATGTCTCTCAAAATTTCCCTAAATCCCTATGTCTTTGGAGGGCATTAACACTACACTAAACACAAACAGACTTCCCAGTCACAGATACCCTTAAAATGCATCCCACTGGATGGTATGAGATGCTTGTCCATAAACTATTGGGAAGGGGATGTTTTCCCTTTTCACTGAGTATACAATTAAAAGCAATGTATTGCCAGGAGTACACCTGAAAACTCTTTAGAAGCAAGCGATCCACAAGACTACAACCCACAGAGGATCTAAGTACTAGTAGCTGTGCATTTGAGGGACATCTTCTGGTGAGTTGGTGGTTTCAAAGGTCTATGGGGACTGGACTTAGTTAATTACTTCAGTAGAAATGCTCATTAAAAATACAGATTAATTTCTTAATGACTGGAGAGCTCATGAACATACATCCATTTCTCTGAAAGCACCTGCATAGCAGCTGTTTTGAAGCCAAGGTGTAGTAATTTCGTAGTCCTCTAGGATCAAAGGAGCAGTTAGTATTTCACCTATTGTAATGTGTTGACTTGGATGATTCATATAATACGATTTTTGTATTGTATGGAGCACTTATGGCCTGTCTTGGGCAAATTGTCTGGAAAACAGAACAGAAACAGTAAGAGCTCTTCTGTCAATGTCTAAGCTTTACTTTTGACCAGATTATCTCATCAAACTCTTTTCAATGGGAGATGAGTTTAGCTATGCCGACCTATGAGGCCTTCTTGCTCTAGAAATCTTCATACAAGGAAGATAGGGAGCTCTATGAAGCACTTGCCTGCCAACGTCCTCTGAGTAAGCAACGATTTAGAATCACAAGGAAACTTGAGATAGTAGTTAGGCCGATATAGCCATTTCCATCTTGTTTTCCATAAGTTGTTCCTCTGCTTCACGTGCTCCCTGATTTTTCACTTGTGCATATTGAATATAAAAGATGAGAAAAGGTTATACTTAACTTTGCTGTATTGATGTTACCCAAGCTAAGTAGCTGGAGAAGATTAACTTCATTATTCTGGTTCAATTCCAGTTTTGATAGTTACACTGTATGCTTAACACTCTCTTGGCAATTCCAAATGATTCATCTTTCTCTCACTTCTTACTAACTTTTGCGTATTACAGTTGTGTATAGTAAACTTTAGTTGTATTTCTCCCACGAGGGGCTGAAAATGATTCCTGTAAGGCATGTACTTTGCAAATCCATTTGTAAAGTGCATTTTGAAAGCTCATGAATGTGTCGGGAGTTACCATATAAATGGAAGATTATTACTTCAGTGTGAATTTAATTACACATTTTCTATGCAGTATAGATTTCCCTCCTGGAAATAACCTATAAAATTTCTCTTGTGGTGGGGGGGATGACACCCATCCAAATTGGTGCCTGTTTTTTTTCATGTATTAATAGAAGTTTGGATTACTAAATGGATTATCATGATTTTCTCACAGCATGCCATTTCTTGAATGATTCTAATACCTTGATAATTGATAGTCAATGTAGATGGGAGGCCATTAATAGTAAATACAATTGTTTTAATTCCTTGTCTATGCATATATATTGTATTTTGTCAGAAACACACATTCCCATAGCCTTGCTGTTCTAAAATGATATCACAATATAATGCCTGTCTTGAACCCTTTTTAAAAAAAAAAGAAATATAATTTGAGCTAAGTAATTTACAAATTTTACAAATACATATATTTATGGCCTAACAAAATTTGCGAAATTCATTATAGGTTAGTGTACAAAACTTTATAAGTAGTGATATGTGTAGGTGTATACATTATATTTTGAAATGGCCATAATTTACTGAAATACCTGTTTAAATAGAAAAATGTTAAAATGTGCTAATTGATTGCCTTTGGACCTTCAGACTTAAAAATACTGCATTCTATGTGAACAAAATATAGGTCATATTAATTCTTCTTTCTTACACTTGTAGATAGCGTTAGTCCATTTTTCTCTCTTTTCCTCTTATGAACTTCACTTGTCCATTTTATTTTCTGTTGCCTATAGGTCTTCCTCATGAATGTGAAATTTTAAAAATAAACAACCAATGGCATGTTTTTAATTTATAAATGGAGTTGCCCCTTGTCCTGGGTTCAGCAGTAGCAGTCATTTTTTCTCCTTCTTAGTACAGGGCAACTGATATTGGTATGAATTGGTCTTCTGATTTAGCTGCAGAAAAATTCTAATTTACGACTAAGCTTAAACCATGACACCCCTTTACCATAAAACTGTTAATTGGCCAGCACTTAATTAATTCTGCAAGAGTCAATGTAAAATTTGCATACCTGGATGCACAGTTCATTTTTTTTCTTCTCAATTAATGTGTTCATAGAAAAACTACTGCAGGGCACTGCTGCCTTAAAGCAAGTCTAAACATAAAGCAACCTCAGTGGAATATCCAGGAAAAGGACACTGGACCTTACAGGAATGGCATTTCACCTCTTCCTTCAGACCTCTGTACTAACACTAAACTTTGTGGAGCTAAAAATCCTCAGTGGCCTTCTTAACAGATCCGGGACTTTGCTTTGTACTTAACATGGAGGTCTCTAGGTTGAATAGGTGCTGCTCAGCTCACCTGGTCTCTGCATTGCAAACAGTTTCAGATCACCTTGAATTAGTCCCAGTGAAATTATCCATAAGGATGTACAGGAATTAGCTGGATTTTTAAAGTAGGCATTTGCTATTTCAGTGCTTTATTAGTAACATATGGAAATCACTCTTAAGGATTGATGATGGTACTTGTGTTATTTAAGAAAACTCTTTTATTGTCTGCAGTTGTCTCTACAGGTATCAAGCTGCAGAGCAGAGATGTGACTGTACAACTCAGCATGGATCCCAATTCTGTTGAGGAATGGCTTGATGAGAAAGGGCATGGATCTATGGAGCGATTGTACAAGCAGAGCAGATGCTAGGCTAACTAGGCTGCACTTAGACTTAGCCAATCATGTGACGATTAGATTCAGCCAATCACATCATGACAGTTCAATCCCTTAGATTCAGCCAATCACGTAGTGACAATTCAATCCCTCAGATTCAGCCAATCACGTAGTGACAACTGAATCCCTTGGATATAGCCAATCACGTAAGGAAGGACTAGATTTAGCCAATCACGCAATAACTAGCTGATGTAACCGTTTTAGGCTTACCCACTCATGTGATGACAGGTGTGCATAAATTAGTGGAATAAGGTATATAAGCTGCACCGACTGGCAATAAAGTGGAACTTGCTTATCACTCATATTGGGTCGTTGCTTGATTCCTCACGCCGTCGCCTGCAACACAATTCTATTCTAAATTGAAACTATTTGACTTCAGTATTTCTAAGCCACAGTATTTCTAACACTACCTTTCAATACCTAAGTAAGTACAGATGGCAACCTGACTGAATGTCCAAAAGGATGGACTAAATTGCTCTTTAATGTCACTGCTAAATATTGGATTGATTAATGTGCTGGCTAATGTGAAAACACAGACTGCATGTGAAACATATTATAGAAAAGGAAAATTTCCCTAATTTTTCCTTCAATAAAATTCCCACACTGAATGAGAACTACCCCTAATCTCCTTCCTGCTACAGCCATGAACTGTGGGAAGACTTTGAAGCCAGAAGTGAAAGGAGATCATGGAATGGCATTGCATTAATAAAGATGGAAAGGCTGCTTTAATCTTACCTGTAACAAGCCAAAGCAGTGTGGAGTAAATAGGAGCTCTTCTGTGCTGACATTGTGATGATGACAGAGCCTTCTGAAACTGTCATAGTTTGCCTTTTAGGGCAGCTATGGGATTGTCAGAGCTCAGGGTTCCATTTTATCTTTTAATGGGAATTTCTGTTTCTGTCCGCTTTGCTGTAAACTCAGTGACTGCTCCTTCATCCTTTTTTCTACAGTAAGAATATGCTGCAGCTGGTGTATCATAAAGTACCTGGGGCATGAAGTAGTACATGGAAGAATGTGGTCACTGCAGCACTCAGAAGAACCAAGGAAATAGCTTCCTCCAGGGTTCCTCATGTACTTGAATTAGCCCTGGTCCTGACCCACAGCAGCTGAGCCAAGCTGATGCTGGCAGAAGTTCTCCCGCTTAATGGCACTTGAATGTTCTTTTTGGATGGGCTGCTGCAGAGCTCAGGATGTGTGCAGGTTAATTCTAACTTCTCACAGATCAGATGACAACCCCATGAAGGCAGAGAAACGTTTAGGATTATGAGGGCTAAAATTAACCTTTACACCCAGCTGGCAGGCTGTCTGTCAGGAAGCCCTGCAGAACAAGAATATTGCTTGTTCTTCTACCAGTTGGAATACATGAACAAGATTGAGTGAACAGCTGCAATGAAGCGAACAAATAGGTCTGGTAGAAAAAAAAAAAAATCTGTCCAGGTTACAGAAAAATAGAAATTCTTACAAAGTTGCTTAATTATTTACGGATTAGATTCAGTGAGTAAGCTTTTTTGTTGGCTTTTTTTTTTTGTTTGTTTTGTAACATTCAACCCTGCTTTGCCCAGTGGGCTTCTGTAAAGATAACTGTTAATGCTGTTTGTCCCAAGATAGTCATTTAGGCCAGTGAATTTCAATTGATGCATTTGAATCCAATCATTTAGTTGGCATTCTTTGTTGGGCAGATAACAAAAATTTATTTTACTCAACACAGAGAGGCCTCATTAAAAATGTATCATTGCGATGTCTTAGCTTTCAGACTGAGAAGGATGTAAAGAATGTTATTCAAAGCCTTATTTGGTCAAACGTTGAGAGTGTTAGGAATGGAAGGTGGCCTGGAATACAGGGAAGTACTGTCTCCTGTCCAAATGGCTGTGTTTGTT
This sequence comes from Psittacus erithacus, assembly GCA_009867235.2. Classification (NCBI taxonomy): domain Eukaryota; kingdom Metazoa; phylum Chordata; class Aves; order Psittaciformes; family Psittacidae; genus Psittacus; species Psittacus erithacus. The sequence goes on from WYDI02002148.1 coordinate 69,686, forward strand.
TCTATATAAAAAAGGGTTTTGTTTTTTTTTTTTTTTGACTAAGATATTTCAAAAGGTCTCACACTCAAAACATTTGTTAATTGTACCTTAGCAGGCTCACTGTGTCAGGCAACAGCTTAGGTATGCTATAAATGAACAGTCTGATCTATTGATACTTTCCCATCAGTATCAAATTCTCTGAGGATGAGTGATACACCATAGTGTTTGATGGACCAAACCTGTGACGGACAGCTTTAACATGGGATAAAAAGGACTTCGTGATTTGGAACGTATTTCCTGCCTAAATCTGTTTTTTTTTTTTCTTTTCTGTCTCCATGGACTTTGGAGCATTGTTGATTACTTTACCCCTTTTATACATTAATTTTTATTCTGATTTTTCACCACATTTTTTTAGTGGCTAATAAATGCTTCTATTAAACTCAATGAACTAGATTTTGATCAACACACCTGACTGAACTTACAGTTTCTGTCAGGGAGCAAAATGTTAAGCTCTTCCCCAGGGCAAGACAAATGAACAGGTCTGCCTTGCAAGAGGTCTCCAGAGATTGCTGAAAGCTTCTTTTGAAGCTGGGCCAGTTACCTCAGAATTAGAAATTACCATTAAATAAATTAACACTATGAAGATGTAGGATGCAGTATGGATATTGCTGGGAGGAAAGAGTTATGTAAACATTTCTCTATTATGAGATAGTACTGATAGATTTGGGAAAGCACTGGACTCCTGTCTGTGTAAACTGATATATCCATGCTTATGTGTGCTGAAAAGAAAGCCACATTCCTGGTGGAAGTGTCTTCAAACTAATAACATTATCAGTAATCAGATAAGCTAAGTCAACTTTGTTGGAGTGTATCAGGGAGGAAGAAATTTTTTTTTATTCTTTTTTTTACATAAATCTCACTGAAAATATCCTACTAGTGGCTCTTTTAGTTAGGTTTTATATTCTTCGTATAGTATAATGCTACCTTTATTTTCTGTGTGACATTATTAATATTTATTTAACACTTGCTCATGGGCATGGAAAAATTACTTACCATGTACTTACTTACCATATTTATGTATCTAATTTCACTGAAGAATGTGAGAGTATTTTCTTACAAGTTAGCAGAGTTTGCTCCTCCTAGATAATGAAACATCACATTTCTAAATACGTAAGAACTTCACATTTCCACAGAGCCTGAAACATACTGAGCTCTAAAAAAGTGTTCGATGCTCTAGAGACATGCAATAAGAACTATTTCATTGGCATAATGTAAATGTCTTGCTTAATTTAAGAAATAAATAGAATGGCATGTATTAGCCATCAAGTATAATAACATGGAGGAAAATGTTTCCAAGAGAATATGCTTACTTGTGTTTCACAGTTAAAGTACATCTTATTTTGGGTTCAAGTTATCAAAAGTAAGAATCTAGGAACTGTGATATTACATCAGACTAATGGTTCATATAGTCCAGAATCATGTCTCTGGCAGTTTGCTGAGTCAGGTGCATTTAAGAGAGACGTAAAAAGCTCCAACATCCCCACCCCTGCCACCTCCCCATAATTTGTCAGATTTTCCAGCTTCTACTTTGTAGTACTTGGTTTACTTCCTAGAACATAAAAATCTGTGTTTTCATGTTTGCAATTTTATTATGAGCTAATGTAACTTTATTTTCATATAAATGCAATTTAAACAAAAGAATTGGTTAACTTGTTTCCAACTTTTTGTTGTAAAAAATTATGTCTTTTTATACCATTTTCAAATTAATTGCTTCCAGTGATCCTCTGCTCTCCTGTCATGAGAATGGTATCTTGAAATAACCAAATTTGTTTTCGTATCATTGGTTTGGTTGATATGCTGGAGGGAAGGAATGCCATCCAGAGGGACCTTGACACGCCTATGAAGTTTAACCATGCCAAGTGCAAGGTCCTACACCTGTGTCAGAGCAATCCTAGGCACAGCTACAGGTTGGACAGAGAAGAGATTCAGAGCAGCCCTGCAGAGAAGGACTTGGGGTTGTTGGTCGATGAGAAAATGAACATGAGCCAGCTTCAGTGTGCGCTCACAGCCCAGAAAGCCAACCGTATCCTGGGC
>WYDI02002149.1:0-76909 GCA_009867235.2 Psittacus erithacus
TGCTCTGAATCTCTTCTCTGCCCAACCTGTAGCTGTGCCTGGGATTGCTCCGACGCAGGTGTAGGACCTTGCACTTGTCATGGTTAAACTTCATAAGGTTGGCATCTGATCTACACTGATCCTGTGTAACAGGTGAGGAATGGGAGTTTCCATGCAGTCTGTGGAAGCTACTTTCCTGTAGCTAGGAGGGAGTTTAATCTCTACCCTCAGAAAGATCTATTGCAGCCAGGCTCCAGCAATTTTTAAGAATGAAGTCTGTAAAGTGTGCCAAGTTCAGCTGCTGAACAGTCAGGAATATTCTCTGGGTTTCTGAATAGAGAAATAACATCACTGAGAACTATTGACACTTTGTTAAATGTATGTTTTTAGTTCGTAGTACCATAGCACAAACAGTCTTAAGTAAGATGATGTGTCATATTAAAAGAACTGCCTGTTTCGATGAATGGTTGTGTTCTGGAGCACCAGTGCTCATTTCAGACTTGGAAATGTGCCCTCTTCTCCATGACCATCATCATCTAGGTGCTATGCTCTCCCTTTCACTAAAGGCATCCTAAACAAGATTAAACATTTCTGTGCAAAATGCTGTGTTTTGTGGTACTGGTGTATAAAGGAAGAAAATATGGACTCTGATAGTTCCAGCTGTCTTGAAAACTTGGAAGCAATGAAGGGAACTGGACAAATCTGTACTGAACATCACTCATTTTTAGGAAACAGGAGATTATCAATGTGGCAGGTTTGTTTTCTTCGTGTGTGGTCTTTGCAATTGCTTTGTTTAATTTAGACAATTGGACAAAATGGACAAATCCATTTTAGGATTTGTTAGTCTTTAAGTAAGAGAAGAGAGCGAAGGCAGGATCAGATTGGGATCTGCAGATGAGATGCAGCACAGCAGCCATAGACACTCACCCAGGAAAGGCCTCAGACATGCACTTTTGCGCTTTGGAAGCTAGAACAGAAAAGGAATACAAGATTTGGTGTTAGGTCAGCGTAGTTTCTGAGAGAGTTTTCGTACTTTGGATGAAGCTAGTAATTGAGTAAATACATTTACAGAAGAACTATTTATGTATTCAAGGCCAAAGTTTCTAATAGCACCAGTAAACTGGGAAGAATTGTTTTCACCTGTATCCATAATGGGGACGTGCCATTTTTGCATGGGTTGTTCTCTGAAGCTAGCACACAGTGGCTTCTTATATCTCCCATTTTCTTCATATGTAAATTATTATCCTCTTAGTGAGACTTGTTCTGTCATGTCATCTTCTTTTTGTGCTTGCAGTGTACCTACAACAAGAGCATCAGACAGATCAGTAAACATTTCTGAGTGTATTTCCTGTCTATCTAAGCAAGAAACAATTTTAAGTACAGAAAATCATGTTTGATTTTTCCAGAAAACAAAACAGAAGCATGCTGGTAGATGCTTTGTCATGGCTGGCAAACCACCGGTGCTTGCTAAAACATCCAGATCCTGGAAGCACTGAAACATGCTGAAATCCATCTTTCTCTGATAAAGTATGCTTAAGTGAGTCATAGAATCACATGGAAAAGATCTCAAGATCATCTAGTTCCAACCCCCCTGCTGTGGGCAGGGACACCTCACACTAAACCATGTCTCTCAAGGCTCTGTTCAGCCTGGCCTGGAACACTGCCTAGGATGGGGCATTCACAGCTTCTTTGGGGTGTTCCAGTGCCTTACCACCCATATGTCCGTGCTGTTTGCAGGAAGTGTTGAACCAGGCTATTATATCAGAACCTCAAGAGAGAGAAACTGAAATGTCTACTTTCTGTGATGAATCTTGCTAGGGCACTCAACAGACTGGTCACACAAAAGCTGCTTTCAGCATTGTTTTTTCTGAACAGCGTGAACGTGTCTAGAGCCTCTGTAGGACAAGTGGGCAGAGCATCATTTTGATTTCCCAAATGAGACTGCATTTGGCTGGAGCCAAGCAGTGTTGCCTTGCAAAAACAGTAGGATGCTGCTGATCACTTGAACTTTGTGGTCCGGGCTGCCACTGAATCCTGCCCCTGTTGGAAGCCGGGAACAGGGTTTCTTGCATGCATGTCATGTAAAAATTGGTTCTGAGGACCTTGTTGAGTCCGATGAAAGCTTTATGTTACGTACTTGGTTATACATTGACCATTAAGTGTATTGGCTGCATCTGACTTCTAACATACACCTGTTGCTCACATTAATTAAACAGTAAGTGCATACACACACACAGAGAAATACTGTGTGTTCCTGTTGATAAAACTCAAGATGACTGGCAGTGATACTGTGGTCTGTTGTTGCTTTTCATTAACTAGGTCTTCGTAATGAAAACATCACTTGAAACCATACAGCTGTGGATTAATAATACTTAATCGCTTGCTGTGGGAGAGTCTTTGGGTGGGAGAGAGAAAGGGAGTAAGAAAGGTGCTGCTTTTTTGTTCAGAGAAGGGAAAAAAATGATTCTGAGGTATTCTGACCCAGGTTATGTAACCCCAGTGCAAAGCTGAATATGCCATATTACTGATTTTTTTCAAGCAGGACATTCCTGTACTCAGAGATCAGCCATGTGAAAAATTCATCTCTGATCTTCTAATAGCTTGCTTTAACTTTCTGTTTATACTCACCTCTCTCTTAACCAGGTATCTGCCTCATCTCTGCTTTACTGCTGTGGGTAGTCAAGGGTAGTAGTATGAGTGAGACAAAGAAGTATGGATGGTTTTGTATGGGAATAATTTAATTTCACCCACAACTCGTAGCACCCTTCTGATTGTGGTAAGCTCTGTCCTTCAGTCATGTGCATGTGCCATATTCCGAGGATTTTTCACTGTCGTTGACTCTTGGTAAGTGGAGTACTGCAAGTTGTTTGGGACTTGCTCTCTTACTGACTATACATCCAAGAAAACAATTAGCAGTCAGAAAAACTCTTACTGGCATTACAGTGCAGCATTTATACCTGGATGCTGAGATATGCTTTGCTTTTTTGCTCACAGATTTACTTTTTTTTTTCTGCCTGTATAGTTTCTTTTTGCTTCTTTTTCCTCTCTAGATTTCAGATCACCCTTAGAAAACTTAGTTTGACAAATAACTCGTCACATTTGCCATTCACTTGTACAGTTGTTAAATACATTGGACTGGTTATTGTGCTAGTACATAATAAAATAGCCATATATATATATACATACGTCCACAATTACATCCACTAAATTACACCCCGTGTCACCTCTTACATGAATTAACTGGTGTCGGGTTTGGTATGAACTCATTCAGTAGCAGGGGAACTGGTTGTTCATATAGCACAGGGAAGGACAAATTATTTTCATGGAAATAACATACAATCCCAACAGAAAAATTTTTACAACATAATGACAGAAAAGAAATAATAACAACATTCTGAGCGACAAAATGTGTGTGTGTGTGCTTTGTGTGTACATAGCTAGAAAAAATTGGAAATTACTTTATTTACAGAGACTTTACTCAAGAATAGCTGTAAAATGTGACTAAATTATTCATTTAAACTATGATAAAGTTAGTTTAAACATTTATTCAAGAAATAAACTAATTGTGCCATGAACAACAGCCTGGCTCCTAACGAATATGCGTTCCTTATCTCTTCTTCTCCTCTCTGTACAGAATTTCCAGCTGCTCCTTTCCAGCCTTTTGGCAAGTGCCTGGACATGCCGTGGCTAGTCTGGAACAAAGTGTGTGCACTTTGGTCAGCCATGGTGTGTGAGCAGCTGCCTGGCAGAGTATCTAATGTCTGAGGTCTGTGGCCTTTCTGCACTTTGGGATGTGTTCTTGTCTCTGTCCTCTGCCCAGATGTTGATTCTCCCCCAGCCGTTGATTCTCCCCCAGCCTTGTAGGACCTCTACATCTTTGGACTTCCACTCCTCCTTAATATGGTGAGAGTTGTGTTTGCAAAGGTTAAAGTGAAATTTAAATTTGCCTTTTGTTTTCTGGCATGCAAGGAGGAGAATACTCTCAGTGCAGGTTGAAAACAGGAAAGCAGGCTAAAAAATGCACCTTAGGAGCTGTTTCACTCCTAAGTGCTGCACTTCATCCTCTGGAGATTTGTGTAAAGAGCTTGTCTTTAAAGTCTGCTCTGTGACCCAGTGAAGACAAAGGAAATATGTATGTTAGAAGCGTGTGCTGAAACTAGTTAGGCAAGTTTGTAAATTGTGAGTATTCATAGAGTTTGTACCCCCCCTTGGTTGCTTCACTCATGCTGGGGAATATACAGTGCGGAAATGTAAAAGGAAATTGGTCTGGTTAGGCAAAATCACCAACAGAGAATCTCAGAAATAAAACTGCAAGTTCAGTAAGAAGGCAGTTCTAGTATGTTACTAAATTAAAGATAGGTGTGAGAGAAAAGGTGCTGAAATGCAGTTCTTTGGGATGCATGTGCTGAGATCTTGTTATCAGAAGTCAGTGGCATGAGCTCTCAACACGTTTCCTATTACCTGCAGGAGGTAGTTCAACCAGAACAGAAAAGGGTACCTCTTGATTCACTACCATTGGCACTTCAATAAAATAAAGGGAGAAATGTCTGCAGTCTCTAATAAGCAATATATCAACTAGTGCTGTCAGCCTGTGTAGAGAGCTCTAGAGCATGATTTATTATCTTAATTACAATCATGTGGGCCTCATGCTCTTAAGTCTGAAACTGCTCACATTCTCAGCTTAATTTAAGAATATGCTTTGGCCAAGGCTTAAAGTACAGCTTATTATGATTAATGTAATAAAATATTTATTACATACTCCTTTCCTTTGTTTCACTACCCTGGTTAGACTGCCTCATTCTGAATCAGTGATATAAATTAGATTTCAGATGATTAGGATCCTCATCTGTTTTTAATCTGTCTTCTTTTTTTCATATCCCTTTGTTCTGATTTTCCCTTCTCTCCCCCTCATCTTTATTTCCTTCCCATACTTCTCAGCTCTGCTTCTCAGCTGCTGTCTGGAGTGAATCAAAGGCAGGCAAACTTCATAGCCCTGGCTCATCCCTTCGAGACTTCTTGCATTGCTTTCTCAAGTATTTAAGTTACTTCTTAAATGCAGTAACGCTGAAACTGGTGATAGGCTGCAGCTGAGAACACGCTAAGCCTCTGGTGATGTGGGTTAGCATGTAAAGAGCAGACTGACCTGTAAGGGATACGTGTTTGTGTCCCATTTCTCATTCTTCTTCCACAGGGTCTGCAACTGCAGACAGGCATAAAATTCCACTCTACCAAATCTTCTAAAATGCTGCTTAAATCTGTACCTGTGATTTTGTGCAAAGCAACCCATTAGTTAGTTTGGTGCCTGAGCAATCAGGACTTGCAAGATCTGTTAACACATGTTAATCTGGTTTTCTCTGTATGAGCATGTAAAGGCAGAAATGTTTTGGAAAATGTAGCTTTGTGGGTTTTTCTTATGTTAGAAATAAGAATTTGCCATGATAATTTTTATATTTCTCTTGACGCTTCACTAATTTTTAAATGATAAGCTAATTCAACACAGGAGGTGTTTCTTAGATCTTTACTGTTATTTTCTTCACAGTTTTGATTTTTCCTTCTTGTGTTTTCTTTCAGCAACTTTTGAATTGAGTCATCTTACACATACAAGTGTTATTCAGTTGTGCCACTCGTCCACCTTCTAAATGTACAATGACTTAGTCCAGTTGATTTCTACATTTCTACATAAGCATACACTTAAATACAGGGACCTCAATCCAGAATTCACTTAAAATATGCTTTGTTGAGTTGGAAATTTGTTAGGGGAAAAGCAGGTATTCTACTGAGGGCCTGTACGCAACACCTTCTGGACTGGTGCCAAGCCAAGTCCTCTTGGAAAATGAGTGCATTGCTTCTGCTGTACATCATCCAGTTCTACTTCTCAAGGTGGGTTAGACAATCACTGACATACCCTTTAATTCCTTCTGGCACAGATCATGAAGTAAATAACATGCTTTGAAAGGACAGTATTTCACTGTATTGCTAAAAACTCCTGGGTAAAAAAAGAATTTTTAACCTGAAGAAAATAATAGGCAAAAAATATCTCTTGTCTTTAGCCTTAAAGTGAAATCAATACTTTGATTTTTCTAAGCGAAGTTAGCTGTAAATTGGTTAGAAATTACTAGAAAATTGTAGGGCTTAAGAGCTGCATGCTCAACATAAAGATGACATTTGCTTCACATTGTTGATAGTGTTTTGCCACTTAATCAACTCCACCAGCACTCCAACAGTAGTTGACCTGCTTTTTTTTTAACCCAAGCTCTGGAAGAAGAGCAGTTACGTGTTGGAAGTGAACATAGGTGAAGAAAGTTTAGTCAGTTATTTTGAAAGGAAAGGGGTTTCAATCTTTTTGCAAGTTTTCTAATATTTTTTTTTGGTTTGCACTGTAGAAAGCTCCAAGCATGGCTTTTACATCCTCCACCTCTATGAAGAGTTGAGTACCCGGACCTTGGTCAGTTATATAAGGGTGCAAAGAATTTCTTTTTATAAACCTTCTGTAAAGTTAATAGCTAATATGGAAATGAGAGAGGGATAAGGCAGAGCAGATAGACCTGGAGCTGGTTCCAGGCTTGGTTATAATACAGGTGACCAGCTGTGAGCTGAGTATATTTTGCCTGGACATCACCTAAATACCAAATATCTTGTTTCTCCAGTGCTGTTGCAAAATATCTTCAGCTCCTGCTGTTTTCAATGCTGTGCCCTGGGGGGCAGCTTTAGTGTCCTGCTGTCAAGTGTTGCAGTGCTGGAGCTGTTTTTCCTGGGAAAGCTGGAGTTGATGTATTTGTTCCTGCCAAATGGAGGTGGGATCTGGCTAAATGTGAACTGAGTAGCCCCCATGTCAGGGTACAGAGGAGTCATATCCCATTTTGAATTGCAGCAATTCACACCAGTGCATCCCAGGACGGCTTCGAAAGGAGACAGGAAACTACACAGGCTCTTACCCCAGAAATACCGCTTTAAGTAAGTGTTCAGTGGAAGAACAAATTTGAGCTAGAACTACCATGCAACACTTCTTCACTAGCCCTGACAAAGCCAAAACCAGACGACTAGATAAAGTGGAGATCATACTGTAAACAAATGAAAAAAAAATTAATTTAGAAGATGCACTTTGAGAATCTTTGTGTTAAAATAGCTTAGATGTACTGTACAGTCAGATGGAGAAGGAGGAGAGCCTTGTACAAAGTCTCTAGAGCACTGCTGTTCCGTGCCACTCATTAGTGATTGCTGTTATCCTCTGTGTAAAAGGTTGATCCACCCAGTCATAGGAGAACATAAATTCTTAATCCCTTGTCATTTTTTTGTCATCTGAGAATCATGCAATATTTGCATTAATAGTGAATGGTGTGAATTTATTGTTGAGTTTGCCAGCAAACCAGCCAAATTGCACTTTTTACCTTTTCAGGCTGTTGTGGTGAGGAAGTAGTGAAAGTGAACGCAAACTGAAAACCAGCGCTAGTGTCTGAGCGAGTATATGTTTTATCAGACCATTCTGTACCTTGCCAAAAGTGTACAGATGACTGAGATTTATTTTAGTGACTCTTACTTCATGGAGATACCACTGTGTAAGTATTTCCATACTCATTTGCTGGCTGTCTATATCCTTTGTCCTTTGACAGAAACTAAGGCTTTTTAGAGTCATAAAATATTTCACTGATAATTTTGTTGGAGGAGGTTAACTGATGAATTGAAGCATAGTTTGTTTTTGCCAGAAAACATAACATCTTTAATAGATTTTAATTACTAAATTTCTATCATGCTACTGATTTTACTTGCTAATGAAAGCCTTTTCTGAAAATGCAAAACTACATCAAGCTCAACTTAATGAAGTAGGGAACTTGAACTGTTAATATTTAGTAGCAACATCAGATGGGTAGGGCAGAAATTCAAGAAGTAGTGCAGAATCACTTTCTTCTGCTCCAGGAATCTGCAGTTAATAAGTTAATCCTTTGATCCTGTGTTGTTGAGAAGCTGTTAGATTTAAAAACCTGATGAAAGTTACCAGGCAGTCGTAGGGTTTTCCCCCCTCTTTTGACTCTGACTCACCAAGCCTGAGCTTAAATAAGTATCATTATTATAGCATAGGAAGCGAACATTAGTTGGTCCTAGGACTTCCTAAAGAAATGGTTATTGTTTTATGTGAAATAATTGCATTAAAACATACGTGTTTTTTTACTCAAGCCTTTTGACTCATGTGTAGTCATTGCCCCGAGGAAGTTAGTTTGTACCAGACACTGCCAAGAATATTTTTCTTCAGGTGTTTAGCTCTCTCTGTCTCTTAATCTCAGGGTGTTTTTGCAAATGCTCAGAGGCACTTCTGCCAGGGAGACCTCCTGCTCTTACCTTCACCTTTGCTTTTTGCCAGTGACACAGGAGAATGGCTTCACCAGGTTATTCCTGTGATGACACAGTGAAAACCAGCTGTCAGCTTTCTAAGTTGTGCATACAGAAAGAGGACTGATACACTAATTGGGCAGAGAAGACTTTGGCTGGTGATGTGATTACCACCAAAACCCACACTTTACTTTTAAGTATGTCTTCTGAGATCTCACTGCCTACCTTAAGCAGAGTTTAAGACTGTTTGCGGTAATAGCTCAGGTTCATGACTTCCACTAGTGTTACAAACACACTCAGAACATCTGTCTGTTGTGAAAGCAAGTGCCTTTCCTCTGGCAATGCATAATTACAGGGTTATGTCCTTTTCAGGGAGTCTGAGTTTGTGTATATGTGTGAGCTGAAATTAAACCAACCCTGAGTTTGATAACTCTGCTGATAATGTTAAGTCTTGGCTGTGTTAAGATCAGATTATGAAAAGATCAGAAGACCAGCTGTTGCTCTGTGGGAGGGATCATTCCATGGTTGTGGGCTAGCCTGAGACAGTTGGTTCCCACTAGATTGTCTGTTTTATCTCTTTGCTGCATTTAAACTTGGACATGTAAACCACTTGTCATTTTTTCAAATTCTTAGTTGGGAGTTTACACCAGATCCCACAGTAGGGTGGGTTTTACTGATTTCTGACACATTCTGGGTTTTTTTGAAATGAAACTCCAGTGTGGGATCAGATAGGAAACAGAAGTCACCCAACCAGGTGTTTTGTGCAGTGATGCAGCTGAGGGATCAGGACCTCAGGAAATGCATAGCCAGTCAATTTATTTTGTATGTTTCTGCACCTAGTCTGTAAAACAGGAGTAACAGCAGTACCAACTCCAAAGGCTGCGTTATGACAAGGAAAAGGCATTAAGGATAGCTTGGCTTTGTAAGATCAATGATGACAATAACTTTTGGTTGGTTGGTTCAGTCCATTTTACTAGCCAAGACAAATTAGACCCTTAAATGAGAGTTACCTGTCTTCCTACAGCCTAGCAGCAGACACCTACGGAAGACTGTAGGAAAGGTGCAAGCATATATGACGCATCTCCACTCTCCTGTCTCAGAGCCTTCCTGATACAGAGGTGTTCTGTCCTATTGAGGAGCGCTTTGTGATTTTTTTTCTGTGCTCTTCCCCAGTTTTGGAACCCATGCACACTGAAGAGCTGGACAATGATACTGTGAGCAGTAGTCGAGGAACTAACATGGAACCCCACCTGTGTTTTAAATAGTTTCCAGCAGGACTACAGAAAATGAAAAAAAAAAGTAAGCTCTGGCCAAAAGAGCTTTTGGTCTCTACTCAGCAAGATGCAGCAAAGTGAGACCAAGCAAACGTCTAGGAACTGTCACATTGGAAATGTGCATGTAATGGGAATTTTTAACAATTGCACATATTCTTTTTTTCTTCCCTTGGGGGGTCAACCTATGAAGGAGACATTCCCTCACACCCTCTACTCCCCCACCAGGCTATTTACAGTAGAAGTAGATTCTGGGAATGCTGAAGATCTGCAATATCCATTCAGTGCCCTTGAAAGCACCCTGCTGCTTTTGCTGGGAACTGACTTCTTGCTGCATATGCTTTCTGTGTTTTGCCTGCCAGCCACACCACCCTGAGACACCCCGATCTTGTCAAATCTTGGAAGCGAAGCAGGGTCCAGCTCAGGTCTTGTCTGAGGCTAAACAACTATTTAAGAATACCACCACAAGATTTTTCCTGAGGATGGACAGTCATAAGCGGCAGGGTGTGTGGGATCGCATGGGCAAGCTCCTAGGCCAGGTGGCCCCTCCAGTGCGTGGAAGCTTCACTCCTGACCAAATGCAAAATCTGGAAAGATTTGCAGAACACTTAAACAAAGTTTGCTGTCATCCTGGCAATACCAGAGAGGGACAACTTACTGCAGTGTGCTGAGGCTTGGCCTATGCCTACAGAGCCCTGTTCTGTAAGGAGCCGGAGAAAGATGTCTCTGGATCTGATGGCAAAGCAACAGACAATGCAGCTGCTAAAACCCCAAGCACAGCAGCTCCCCCAACTCCAGCAACAAGTACAGCAGCTACTGAAACCACGGCACACTCCCATCTCAGGACAAGAACATTCACTTTCAATACCCAGATCCAGATATGAACTTGTGCCTTTAACAGTTCTCCCAGCTTGTCATATCCTTACTATAACATAAACTTTTTCAAAAATTCACTGTGATGGCACTTGAGAAGCCTCTTAGTTTTGAATTTTTAATAATTTAATTACTTCATGTAGCCTTTCTTTATGTGTCATTCTGGGTGGATTTGTGAGCAACAAAATGACATTACACCAGCCTAGTCTCCTCTGAAAAGGTTGCAAAGCCATGTGGCTAGAGCAGAAGCAATCAATGCGAAATATCCAGATTATGGTAAGGGCTTTGATTCTGTTTCTGCTTGTTTCCTGTAGGCACAGTAAAGATGTGTACAGTAGGTGGGTTTCTTGTACATATTTTACAAGAACCATTTTCAGGCTACATCCAGAGAGTATTTTTTGTGGCCACCTTGTCCTGTTGTATAGAACAGATGCAAGGTATGCCTGGTCTTAGGCACTGTACCGTTAGTGATCCAAATGGTGTAATAGTACTGGGTATGGCTGAAATGGAGTTAACTTTCTTCCTAGCTACCCATACTCTGATGTGTTCTGGATTTATGACTAAAACTGTGTTAATGGCACACCAGTGTTTTGGTTGATGAGCTGGACTTTCACGGTAACAAGGCTTTCACTTTCTCCCAGTCTGGCTGGCTGACAGCTAAGTCTAAGGTAGGCAAGAGGCTGGGAGGGAGCAGCCGACCGAGACTAACCAAGGGGATATTCCCTGCCCTACAACATCATGCTCAGCAATAAAAACTGAAGGGAGGATTTTGTGGAGGGTAAAGGGCATTGTTTAGAGACAGTCTGGGCATTGGTCTGCTTCTGGGAGGTGATGAGTAACTGCCTTTGCATCACTTGTTGGTTGGGTTTCTTTTTCTTCTTTACTTTAGCTATTAAACAGTTTTTGTCTTGACTTGCAGGTTTTCTGTCTTCCTTTTCCTGTTCTCTTCCCCATTCCTCTGGGGTGGGGAGTGAGCAAGTGGCTGGGAGGTGCTCAGGTGCTGATCAGTCTCAACCACCACGGTAATAGAGAATTAGGTTTTGAAATTAGCAGAAAACACAAAGTTCGACAGTATTAAAAGTGTGCCTGGATACAGTTTGTGTCTTCATGGTAGCTGGAGATGGATTATATGGTTTCTTTCAGCACTATGAAATTTCCTCAGTTAAATAAAAAAATAAGACTTTAATGACATGAAGAATTATGTCTCCTTCCTCAGCTATCCTAGTCTATAAAGAGCTGTCTTAGTTAACACTCAGCTGCACTGTCTGCTTTTCCTGTGGGTGAAGAGCATATTCAGATGATGACAGTGGCTTAGCTGTTATCTGGTAACTGTTTGAGACTCTGCCTGTTGGGTCTCACTGTCTCCCTACATTCATCCCATGCTATGAGACACCCCTGATATTTGAGCAATCTCAAAGGAAAATAATAATCTATTACCACTGTGGGCTGGATTCAGTTAAAGTTGACATAGCTCTCCTGATGTGGCTGGATGAGAAGCTGACCCATTCTCTATAACATTTCCCACCTGCCTTGAGGAGTAACACACCACAGTGCTGCAGGAATGCAGTTCTTCTGGGGTACTGTTTCACTCGTGCAGCTTCAAAGGATCTTTAATTCAGCATGAGTTTTCTAACTCTTAGCTGCAGATATGGCAATTTCCTTTGCAGATTAAGGAAAGATACCATAACGTAAATGAATGACTGGGTGTCACTGCTGTGTTGTGACAGGCTGTCCTCTAACAAGTAGTGATTGATGACATGTATAAAACCGAGCCATTATATGTGCTGTTTATATTGAAACAGTGCTTAAAATGTGGGCTGTCAGTCAAAGCACTGATTACTTACGCAGTGTTGTAATCAGTGGTGGTGGGTGCAGTGAGCAAGGTACCAGAGTAAATGTTTGGTTTGGAGCTTCAGACAGCATTGTATCTTTATTTCCAGCCTGCATCTAGCCATAATAAAAGGATCTATCCTATACGTTGCCTAAAGCATGAAACGTCACTGTAGGCTGCTAGGAGCTCTTTGATACTGACATCAATATTAAAACTAGTTTCAGAAACAGGCTGGTAACCTTTTTTTCTTCCCTGTGAGCACAGTTTCAGCAAACCTCAGTGCTCTGTGGCGGCATTTTTGATGACTGCAGAAGCCTCCAAAGGTCTCATTTCAGCCCCCCCTCTTCTCTGTGCTTTGCAAAGGTTATGAAGATCCCCCTCAATAGGTTTCACTAAGCACTATGGATGCAGTAGATGCCTCACAGTGAAGACACAGGACTTAGTCCTGGGTGCTATTACTGCCCTGTTTTTGGCCTTCTGGCAAATCCTAGGACAAGTTACTCCTCATGCCTCTGTCCAGAGCTGTGGTATGGAGGCAATGGGATGAACACATCACTCTGTAGATGAGTAGAAGGGAAGACTGCCCAGCTGAGCACTGATGTTTCTGCACCTCCTGAAGCATTGCAGGTGGGTTAGAGAAGGGCCTGCAGGGCCTTCCTTCAGAGCCACCTTCCTTTCCTACTGTATCCCCCTTTTGTAGGCTTGCAGGACAGCGTGAGCATGAGCAGCAAGCATCTTAGCACTGTTGTAAGCATGGGTGTGCTATGTGGCCTGACATGAGCTTGACGTGACTGACAGAGAGGCAGTGGGAACTTTATGTGGTCTCATACCACTTTGTAGTGTGCATGTTGGGTGGAAAACACCTGGCAAGTGTGCCTATGGTGGTGCTGACAGGACGCCAAAAATGTGTAGGGTTTGCAATGAGACAGAACAAAAAAGAACTTGCTTTTTTCCCTCTTCTGCATATTAAATGAGAAGAGAAGAAAGAATGTTCCATTCACAATTACAGAAAATAGTCAAAACAATTAATTTTTCCTTCTTTGCATTTGCTAAGACCATTAAGGTTTGTCACATTCATGGCAGTTCCACCTATGTGCTTGTAAGCTGCATCCTAGTGCAGATAGTTTGCGTGTGCCAAGAAAACAGCCTTTAAGCACACACATCACTTACATGTAAAAAGCTTTTCCATTTTGTGCTTATGATTAGCCTGAAAATCAGCTGTCAGTAACAACAATTGTAGTGGTAGCACCTGCATATTGTGTTTTGATATGTCGCTGATCGTAAGGACCTTTGAGTATAGCTTTACAGAGCCATATAAAGTCTCTGTTTCCAGATTTTACTTAAAAATGAAAACATTTGGGCACAATTGTACTTCTGCTGTTGAGGTTCAGCTTAATTATGTGGAGAGACTGTGTAATCGTGTTTTCCTTCCGTATCTCCTGATGTGAACATACTAACTATATTTGTACATTTGTAACTTACACATTCCTCTGTAGTATTTTTACCTACAAACTCCTTTGTTAGAATGTGCTGCATTATTTTTTACTGTACATTTTTGTCTATATTTATTTAGATCTTCAAAAATGTGTCTGATTAAAGATAGTTTTTACTGTCATAAATATGATGCTTTAATTATTTTTTTGTAGAAAAAGGCATAACCAGTACAACCTCTGCTTTCACAAATCAAGCAGTTCAGATTGTGATTGTAATTTGGATTGGGCCTTGTACATGGCATTGGGATCCACAGAAAAACCTTGCATTTGTTCTAAAATCAGATTGCCTTTAATCCTATTATTTTCCACAAATCTCCATGCACAAAACCATGCCCCAGTGTCGTGAGGAGCTCACTTTGGTTTTATGCCATGCCCTAGTACATTTGTGAAACTGACTTTTTCAGTCATGTGACAGGTATGTAATGGTGTTTTCCAGTGCTCATTGTGGAATTGATATTTTTTTTTCCCTTTTTAAGGAAATCTGTTTTGGAGAAAAGCACATTGCGCAAACTCACTGCTTCTGCTTTCCTTTGTCTTTCCCCTTTTCCCTCTTCCAGACCAAGATGAGAGGGCGGCTGAGCTCAGCAGAGAGCAGAATGAGAAGACCATTCGCAGCACACAGACGGCTCTCCGCAATTTCCGAGAGTTTCTTATCTCCAAGTACCCCTCTGAGACACGGGAGATCTACGTCATTCCCTGCAAAGAGCTTGATGCCTACCTTGCTTCCTTCTTTGTGGATGCCAGACAAAAGGATGGTTCTGAATATGAGCCAAACAGCCTAGCCAACTACCAGTGTGGACTGGAGCGGTACCTCAAAGAGCACAGGTATGGATACAGTATTACAAGGGATAAAGAGTTCAAGAGGTCCCAGGAAGCTCTGAAGCAAAAGCAGATAGAGCTGAGATGTAAGGGGAAAGGAAACAAGCCACACAAATCCATGAAGCTCACCTTTGCCGATGAGCTTATCCTGCGCAAAAGAGGCTTATTGAGCCGGTACAATCCAGAAGGGCTGCTGAACCTTGTCTGGCTGAACAACACTAAGGCATTTGGACACTGCACAGGTTTCCATGGGTCTACCCTGAAGTGGGGAGACATCCGGCTGCGGGTGACGGAGACTGGGTTGGAATACCTGGAGTGGATGGGGCCAGACAATGGAGATGTCAATGCCAAGAGCAAGAGGGGTGGGACGGACTCCCGGGTGTATGCCACCCAGCACTCCCCACAGACCTGCCCTGTGCAAGACTACAAGGAGTATGCCCAGAGGCGGCCTCCAGCCATGCGCTATGAGGATGCACCATTTTACCTGTCCATCAAACCCGTTGTCAACTTGGCCGCACTTCACTGGTACAACTGCCAAGCCCTGGGGAAAAACAAGCTTGCCAAGATGGTGAAGACGATGTGTGAGAAAGGCAACATCCCTGGCCGGAAGACCAACTTCAGCGTCTACCAGAGCTGTAGCACCCTCTCAGAAGCACAGAGCAACCAGCTGGTGCTGATCTGTAATAACCTGAGCCAGCAGGCTGCCCAGTCCGTGGCAAGCCACTCCAATACTGGCAACTTTATAGTGTCAGCATCCTATGACTCCTCCTCTGACACAGCTTGAAAGAGGGACATCACCCTAACACTTCTTTCTTTTCCTTTTTGTTTCAAGCATTGAGTTTGTGCCCAATAATACACATCAGCTGTGATTGTACACTATTCCCTCATAGCCCTCTCTCCAGTGTTAATTCACTTTATAAATATATATAAATATATAATATATTTTTCTTTTTACAAATAAGTCAATAGAAATAGTTTAGTATTACTAACATAGTATTTATAGTGTTAATACAAAAATAAAAGGTACTTATGGGTTATAATATAAATACAGATTTTAAAAGGACAAAATGGTTCTCAGGCAACACAAGATAGATTGAAAATGCCATTTTTAACATGCACACATCAGTGAGTGTAAAACCCCAGGGAGGCTTACACAGCAATTCTATTTTAAAGCATTTTTTGAACTTCTTATTTTAACGTGACCTCCCAGAGTGGAGGAGACAAACTTACCACTGGCTGCTGCTTCTTACCTGCTGGCTTATTCTTGATCAGCAAGACCAAGAAATAAGAGATACATCCATGTAAGTTCATGAAACCATTTACATTTTTGTCTGGTTCTGTTTTTGTTTCTTGAGGCTCATTTACGCTAGATGGGAAAAAAAGCCTGAAGACAGCTAAAGGCTATTTTTAACTTTTGTTTTTGCTGATTTTCTGTGATCAAAATGTTGCTGGTCTTTAGACTAAAAAGTATTGTTTTCAATGATGTGCAGAAGTATAATGGCAAAACCATTGTCATACACATAGTTTTAACTGTTTAAGCATGGGTTGTTAGTATTGTGTCGCTGTGTGTACACATAATGTAAAATTTAGTGACTTCTTAGCAGCACTCTTTCATATTCTAGGGAATGCAACAGTGCAGAAAAATCCGCAATCTTATCCCAAATTATACAGAAAAAAAAAAATGCATTAAATACTTCTTAAGCTAGCATCTGAGGTCCACAAAAATAGCATAGAAAGTGTAGTGGTAATTTCATATTTACCACTGAAAAATATGGATAGTTTATGTGCTGGAAAACAAATTTAAGTCAGCTACACATAATCTGTTTCCATTGCAGACCACGGAAAATGTGCATGTGAATCTGAAGGCAGAATTTGGTCCCTAAAGCCTTGAAATAGTGAGTGCTACTGTTCCAGCATTTGACTTTGCAATGTCTTTGTTCTTCTCTAAGTACGGAGAAAATGCTAACAATTCAGTATTTCGGTGAAAAATTGTAATTTTTGAGCTTTAAGATTATATATGGTACTTCTCAAGTAATTCAGCTTAGTTTATATTCCACTAGGATATCCTAGAGCCCTGACGAGGCTTTAGACAAGTCAGCTGGAGTGATCTAATGCCCGCTGAAATCAATGAAAGACTCAGCTTTCCATGGGTGTTAGATCTAACGGTTACTGAGGGTTTTTTTTATTTCTTTACCTGATGTGTTTCTTTACGCTTCTTTGTCTTTATTCCTTCACATTCCTGCTTGTCTTTCATATTCTTTAGATCTTCAACTGTGTGATGACTTTAATCATCACTATTTCCAAAGAAAGGGTGAAACAAAGGTAGCAGACAATGAAAAATAACTCTCCTGGCACCATTTACGACCTGTTTTCTGTGTTGCTAGGATGAAATATTCCTGTGTGCAAGGGAGGTGGCCTGCACCCCACTTAAGCCTTGCTGAAGGCTGTTTTTTGGGATGGGGTAGGCAGCAGATGCTGCACTGGAAGGTCTTAAGAGCAGAGATTTCCACTATAATAAACATCTGTCTTCCCTGCAGGTTCCTTGATGTGACAAAGCCTGGCTGTGATCTTTGTGTTCTACACGTAGTAAGGCTAGTACAAAGTCTGTGTTTCCTGTGTGCTGGCTGTCCCAGGATCTTGTGTGACACAGTAGTGTAAACACCAAATCCACAGCCTTAGAGTTACTGGCCACTGTATCTCAGGGTTAGGCAGTGGATAGGTGGGTGCAGGCAGTCATTCATAGTGCAGAGCCATGCTTTTGTGACTTTGTTTTGGGTTGAGACCAAATCATGACACTGCTGAAGTGAGTGGAAGATGTGTCCTTGATTTTCAATGCCATGGCAAATCTGATGTGTAGGTGAAGGAGAAGGAAGCACAAAAAGACTTCAGATGCACTCAGTAAGACAGCTGCTCAGCTTCCAGCCATCTCATTGCTCTTTATAAAGCACTGCCTTTTAATGGCAGATACAGTTTTAATGCAATACTGTTAAAAATAGTTTTGCAAGGCTAGCGCTGATCTCTGTGGGCTTTCTTTCCTGTTTCCCATGGAGGACTCACACAGCTGCTCTTGGTATGTGCTGGAGTGCTGAGCATCCCATGCCAAGGAGCTCCCCAGACGTGCCAGGTGAAGCAGCTCCATTTCAACCATGGAGCCAGCCTCTAGAAAAAATCTGGTCTCTGTTTCCCCTCTGTTTGTACTTCCCAGTGGCAGCTATTGCACAACCTGACCTACTTTCCTACCTTGCCTTTCCTGTGTGCAACATGATGCTGGATATCAGCTGGCCTTTGTCCAGCAGCAGATGTCTTGTTTTCCACCTCTCCATCCTGCCTAACCATCCCTCTGTGCTGGGAAAAGTTGCCTTGAGCTTGTGGGGGAAAGTAGCCACACCAAGTCATGGCTGTCTTGTGTCTCTTCGCAAGCCCCACAAGGCTGGAAACTAGACCTTATAACCAAATTATTTCTCACACTATTACCAGGTTCAGAGCCTATCAGTGGTTCACATCTTCTGCAGGTATGCTTAGGTGTGTTGCTTCAGAGTGGGCTATTGTGTGTGGGCTAATTAGTGTGGTAATTCCTCAATTCGTCTTGTCTCCAAGGAGGCATATCACTGGCTGTGGATATGCCATGCTGCAAGCGGGTCTCTGAAGTGCTGCTTCACATCAGTGCTGTAATTCAGCCCCAACACAGACGCTGGCTCCATTGGTAGGAGCCAAAAATGCTCAGAGTGACCCAGAAGAAGGGAAACAGGCACTCTTGGGTTTTGAGCTGGGAGGTCAAAAGCATTTCCCATGACTTCGTGACTCCATATACTGTCTGAGTTGTTGTTTACTACAGTATTAGGGTGGTACATGCTAACGTACAGCCCATGCAGTGGGTGAGGCAATGTCTGCGGTACTCTTAGCCTTAGCAGGGCACATCAGCAACTTTTTCTTGTCTGATTAGAGAATAAGCTGTGGAGTTGTGAGCTTACTGTGACAGCCCCCATTTTATAGGGATTGTTTTGTTCTGCTTTGTGACATCTCTAGTAACCCCAGCTTCCAGTTGGTGCTGATGGCAGATTGCCTGGGAAATTCTGACGGGACAGCCCCAAATACTTGTTGAAGTAGTTAAACACATATGGCCAGAATATGATACCCAAGTGATATCATACGCCAAAAATAAATTCATTAGCTTCAAAGGTCTCAATTTGTGGACAGTTGGAAGGAATTGAGTGACCACAGCTCAATTAATCATCATTAGTATTAAGGCCCTGGGATGGTTGTTAACCCACGGTGGGGGAGACTTCTGAATCAGATCATTGTCATGGTTTTGCCTCGTGCTGGTGGGCAAGTAGATATTCCCGTCTCTGCAGCTCAGCTCACAGGTGGCAACTCAGTAGCTGTCTCCCAGTACTCTGACTGAGGGTGTCAGACCTGCTCCACCAGCAAGTTGCAAGCTCACCGTGGTGGTGTGCCCCTTCACTGCGTGGCAGGGACATGGCATTGTGTCCAAGGGCTAGTGCTGACAGATTTTACAAGCTTTCCTCTCTGCCTACAGCAAAGGATTGGGGTCTTCTGCAATGGCTCTTGACATGGAAAACCTTTTCCCATGAAGTCAAAAGGGCAGCTGGCCAAACACCATACTGTTCCCATCTATCACAGTCCATAAGCTGGTGGTTGGGTAAGGTGGCTTACAGTGCGGCACTGCAGGTGGCTAACTGTGCTCCTGACTATACTGTGCTCTGATGTGAAAGCTGAATTTTTGCCCCATAGTAAGTGTGATTTCTGCAACATGAGGGTAGCTGGCTCCAAAATGGGGCTCACTTTTCTCCTTTCTTTTTCCCTTCCTTTTTCCTTGCCACTCACTTTTCTTTGATCTGGTGTTAGGCCTCTTCAGTGAGTTTCAACTCACTTTTTCTCCCATTTCAACTTCAACTTTTTCTGCTGCATTTCTGCTCAGCAGAAAAGAGCCAGTATGGCAGATTCATTAGCCTGGTTCAGCTACTCCAGCCTGTAAACCCATCAAAAGGGTAAGGCAGATTGAGAGCCTTCTGAATCATTTGCAGATGAATTGGTTGCCTCTAGAACCATTTCTCAGCTTTTGGGAGACTGGTTCAGTGCTACCAAGAACAAAATTTGGCCTTGAACTTAAGAAAAAGGCAGAGTGCCAAAGCACAGGCCTGCACACAGTCTGCACCAATGGCAGTGCAGGCTTTCCCACGTGGCCTTCTCATGACACCAAACCAAGAGTCAGACATGGGGATAATACATGGATGTCACTGAATGGATCTGGATGCAGTGTGTATAGTACATGCACTTGGATCTGTTCATGTGATTGCACATTTAGCTGGGCAGAGCTGTGGGCTCTTGAACAGCTTCAGCTGTATTGTATTAGTCAGTCATGCACGATATTGTGGGTTTGCACAGTGCACATGTATTCATGCAAGTAGTTGGAACTAAAGTCTCTGTTAACTGGCTGTTGCAAACTGCCTGTTTCAAGTATATATTTATGCAACTAAATGTATTTTTAAGTGCAAGAGAATGAAATACTGTTGTGAACTACATTGTAGACTAAATTGCAAGGGATATCTAAAATAACAGCACATACCTTGGTAATTTGCATAGTGCAATAATTCTATGTTAGCAGCATCCAGGCTGTTGATATATATACAACATATAGGACATATAGGACAATCTAACAGTGTCCCTGTTGAACATTCTTCTTCATGAAGAATATCAACTTTTTCAAACTGTTTCTTGTGGGTTTTTTTTTTAGAAGTTGCTGTTAACTGGTATTCAGTCTACAGCATAGTCGCCCTTTTAGAAAGCTGTGTAGAGAATGAGATGCAAACAACAGATGTTTGTGACCGGATCTTGTTCTGCTGTTTGTGCAAGCAGTGTGGGGTGGATGATGGGGATCAGGAATTGGCACCGTTAGGTTACTGGTTGGACTCAGTGGTCATACAAGTTTTTTTCCAACCTAACGATTCTGTGAGTCTAAGAGCAGGTGCTCTGTCACTCTAGAGCCTGGGCTGCCCTAAGGACTGAAACAGCCTTAAAGTAAACTGAGATTCCTGTTGCACTAGGTTTCCTCCCTCATATTTCCCCTTTCTTGTCACCCTGTGTGAGTACATCCCATAAGTGCATTGACTGACCTGATGAGCACATGTGGCGCATGGGCTGATCATTCCTTCTGACAATAAGCTGCAAGTGACTGTGATTGACTGACTGGTCTTCCCCATCCCCTCTCACTGTCCCTGGCCCTCTAATATTTCCCTCTCCTGGTGTCTGCACCATGGGGCAAGGGGACCACTTTACGCAGGGTGGCTCTTGGCTGAGAGCTGTTTCCCTTCCTATCAAGTGACCTTGTGCTTTGGGGATAACGCGCTCAGGGCGGCCTGCCTCGTGTTGGGAACACGGGGTTTGTAGGATACTGCATGTGAGTACTTTGGAGGCTTGCATCTTTCCTTCTGAAAGCACTCTCCCTCTCTGTTTTCTTCTACTCTTTGTGAGAAGGCTTCCAAATAGTGAAATTAGATGAAATTCACTCCTGTGTAGAGGACCAGGCCCACATCTGTGCACTGTTTGGTCTTCCACTGACATTCTTAAAATAGGACTGAGATGACTGGTCCTCAACAGTACATAACTTTTGGGCTCACTCCATCATGGAAATCAGTTCATCTCAAGTGGTGCGACCAACAGGACGTCATGACCCCCCTGACTCCCTGAACTCCCAGAGGCAGTGTGAATGTGTGGAAAGGAGAAGAACTTACAGGACACAGAAATGTAATTTGATTTGCCTGAAATGAGCCAATTCATGCCTTTGAGTTAGGGTAGAGAACTCAGCTGTTCACAATGAAATGTGGCAGAAAGTGGGTCTGCATTTCTTAATGAGCGTACTTGGCTAAACATTAGTGTGAAGAGATGATGGCTTTGCTGTTCTTGTTCTTAAGAGAGAAGATGTATTTTCTTTCTGTGCATTCATACGTGTGCTGAGTCTGCACTCTCAGTGCTGAGGAGGAGTGTGGAGAGAAGGCATAAAGTATGGATACATTCCTAGCCAAGAAAATGGAACTGTACTTTCTGATGATGGTCTCCATGTGCTGAGATGTGCCTTGATGGCTGGGGATAGTACCTCATCAAATGGTGTTTCCCAGCACATCTGTTCACTCTCTGCAGAGCCAGCTTGAGTGTCACTATAGCTCTCTCCAAAAACCGAGACCCTGGGGATACCTTGTCAAGGACAGCTCTATCAGCCACGCGTCTGAAAGCCAAGAAGGGGGAAGGCCCTAAGCACAATTAAATGATGATGCTTTTCCCATGGACACCATATGATGGACACATGAGTCTACACTGTATCTCCTCAAGGGTTTTGGAAAGCCAGGTGCCACCAGGGACATCACAACTCCACCTCTTCCACAGCAGCGTAACTTCGTCTGGTGATGGAGTGGCCCTTCTGAGGACAAGTTGGGTTTCTCCAAGCCGCCCACCAAGTTGTATGGTTGCACTGCTTCCAGCTCCACTTGTGCGAACCGGGTGCCAGCCCTTCCCTCCCCACTCTCTGTCTGAGGCTCTACGAAGCTCTACTGAAGCTGTCTTCCAGCACTTTGACCCTTCCTGAGAGCAGCAGAGAAACATTTACAGCAGTAATACTGGAAAGATAAAGTCCATACTTTAGAGACACCTGTGAGCTTGTTGAACAGTTTAACACTAGCCATTCACTGGAACAAGTTCAAAGCAGTGGTGATGTCTAGAGCTTTACTTCCTGATCTGTTGGGATTAAAAAATTGCTTTGGCACAAAATTTGCTTGTTACATGAACTGATGGGTTTTAACATAGTCTGCAGAGTCTCTGTGAGAAGCAAGGAATTTATTTCCTCTGTTCTCTCACTGAATTAGTTATTGTTAGTTGGTGATACAGACAAAATTCTATTTGTTTTATTGTACAAATGCCATTAATGAGTTGTCTGTGCATTGGAATTGGAGTTAATGTTTCAAAGGGATCAGGATGCTTTTTCATGGTCTTTTACTCTTGTAGTCAGCATTCATTATGCAGCAGTCACTAGATTCTGAAAAAAGCAGTACCTTTTCAAATTTCGATTTGACCTTTTGCAGTTAATAAAGGTTTCATTCACAGTGTTTATAGAAACTGGTGAAGTAGATGCTATCATTGAAATTCAGTGAGGTAGTGTTTCATAGGAATGAGGAGAACTGTTACGCTCTTTCACAATGCTTTGGGAATCTGCCTTTGCAGTTTTTTGGTTACTACTGTTCTATACAGTCCATACATGTCAAAAAAAACCAATGAAAGAGCCAAGTGAGGGGAAAAGAATTCAGTTTCGGACAACTATACGTTATTATTCTTATGCTAGAAAATTAAACTCTTAAAATTAATTTTACAGATATTATCTTTGCCAGTTCAGCTGTCATTTTTGTGATCAAAACCAACTTTCTAACATTCCAAATTGATCTACTTTCTGAAGGCTGTAATCTTGCCAAGACTGCCCGCCTTACCATTATAGCATGTCTCAACTAGCCTGAATCGCATGTAGCCTTTAGTCTGGTTTACCCTACACTGTCTCTGCCAGAATTCCTCCTTTTCTTCTACTATCACGCATTAATACTCTTAGCCTTTGTCACATTTCCAGCCTGAAAGCAAGCTAAAGCAGGAGACACACTTCAGCCTCTGTATCTTCAACAGTATCTATATACTTTGCATTAGAATGCATATAGCTAAGGCGAGGCAATAGTAACTGGCTTCAAGCAGATCTTGATAACTTCTGTGAAGGAAGACTCACAGCAAGGGGTTTGGAACCAGATGATTTTTAAGGTCAACCCAAATCATTCTATGATTCTATGAAGACAAATCTTCTTCTAGTGGCTCTGAGGCTGAAGGTGCAGTGAATGGTGACTGCAGTGTAAATCACTTTGTGGGGAACTTTGTTTTCTGTATAGTGCTTGTAGTTGAGATCTTGCAAGCTTTGCCTTCCATGAGCACTTTGTCTGTAAATGTCTTACCAGACTGGGTTCTTCTGCAGAAGGCTGGGTTAATGGATGTGAAATGCAGGTGCAGAAATACCCAGAGCATTTGATGCTGCACAGAGAAAATGTGACATGAAACCTCTTAATGGGGTTAGAAAGATGTCAGGGGAAGAAGTGGTGAGAACCTGATTTTGCTCCTGTTTATGGCTTTGCCTGCTAGCTGCGTAGTGCTGCTGCTGGAGAGGATTTGGTGCCAGTTCTGCAGAGCATTGTGGGAAGAGCATGGCTGTACTGCCTGCTTCCACCCAGCCCGGGCTGTGAACAGGCTAAGCTGTAAGCGCATGACTCTCTTCTTTGGAACAAATGGGTCTGAATTGTGCAGGGAAGGACATTGCTTGGACATAGTTGCATTGTTAGTGCTTGTTTTTGTCCGTGTGACCCATCTACCTCAGAGTTCTATTGAGACCCATTAGGGAAGACCAAATATTCAAGGCTGGAAATAAAAGAAGTGGCAGAATATCTAAGTGTTATGAAGGCAGTGGAAAGGCAGTGGGAAAGCCTGGCAATCATAATGGCAGGTTTTGTCTTTTTTTTTTCTAAAGAAGACAAGCATAATCAATATCCTTTAGTATCTTACTTTGTTTTACACTGGCATTAGAAATTTTTTTCCATTTGTTTTAATTATCTGCTGGCTTTAACTCTGCCTTTGAAAAGCATTTTTGCTATAACAACCCTTGGTCTCATAGTGAGCAGCGCTAGGGAGAAACAGGTAAAGTAAGACTTCTGTCTCTCCTTGCATACAGTGTTTAATCTTTCTAATCTTTTAACATGAATGTATTTTCTCCCATTTTTTAAATTGATTAGCAGTATTTCTTCCCCAAAAGTGGCTGAAAAATGTATTTTGCTTTAACAGAACCAAATTTCCATCTAAAAATGTGAATTCTCTTAAGTGACCAATTCATTGTCAGAGTTAAACCTCTTGCTAAGGCTAACTTCCAGTCACTGACTTTAATGGCAACTCAACTTTTTTAAGAATGGTTTGTAAAAAAGTAGATTTTGTTAATGCTTTTGTTTTGTTTTATAATAAAAAGATTCACTGTCTTGCCAAATAACAGTAATAATATTAATAATGATAATTCTATGCATTGTGTGATTTGGTGATGTTGCTGTTGAAATTTTGCATGTTTTCAAGATGTTCTGACGTTTGTATGTTTCTGTGGTACTTGTAAAAATGCTAACCATTGCTGCTATAATCACCGCCATTGTAGGTAAATGAAAACTGTACCATGAAGCTGTACCAGTTAAGAGGGTTTTTTGTGTGTCATGGTAATACTCTGCATTCTGCTGTTCATTTCCTCTTTTAAGCCAGTATTTAGTGCCTTCTGTAGAAGGAATCAATATGTTGTGGTAGACAGGAGGTGCCAAACTTCTAGTAACTTGTTCTGCACAGATGATCACTTACCACCTTGAAGCTTAAAAAAACAACAACAAAAAAAAAAAGTAAAAAGGAAAAAAATATCTTGAACTCTCCATCTTTCTTTAAAGTGTCTTCTCATTAATTGTCATTTGGGTAAAAACCCCTTTAATAGTGATGAAAAGAAGCCATCTTCCCCAGCTATGCCTCCTGCAGCAACAGTCTGCCAACTGTGAATGTGAGGGGTATGAGGGAGCGCGCAGTACCCAAATGTTCTTGTTGGTAACGGATCTAGTGATTAGCCAGGGCTGCTCAAGTCATTGCAGAGCATGCTAAAATGCCATTTAATGAAAGCAACCCTCTGATTACCATCAGAAACTGTTAGCTCTCGTAATACTTGTGAGCCTGCTCTTGTAAACAAGTGTCAGCCTGGTCAAGTGGTGGATTCCAGTCCCTGTTCTGCCTCCGCTGAAGCCACACATTGCTGCCAAATGAGACTTGGATGAAATTCAAGCCCAAGATTTTTGGTCTCGTTCTTTCCAACTGCTTTCATGGCAGACAAGCCTTGTTTATCAAAATTCTGACATTGCATTTTCAGTTCCTCTTGCACTCTCTGCTTAGAATCTGGCAGTATAGCAAACACGCACATGCATACACATTCATTTTGATTTTGATGAGGTTTTGACAGGCTGAAATTGTACCACACTGTAATCATATAACAGAAACAGGCAGGAGGGAAATGCGAGATGTTCATCTGTGTAGTTCATTTCTCAGCCACCAGGCATTGTCCATTGAATTTAGGCTAGTCTTTAAAATAATATTTTGTGTGGAAAAGAGAAAAGGCTAACCATCAGTTTTACATCTTTACTGAGCACTGAAAACCTGTTGCATATCGTGAAAAGGCTTTTCAAATCAGAACATCAAGTCACCAGAAAAACTGTATGATTGGGAAAATATGAGTGCATTAAATTCATCCTTACAGGTACTGGTCTAGAGTGATCTCTGTTCCCAGCCCTTGGAGGGAACGTGGTTCCCTTCAGAAATGCTAGGTCCTTTTATTGTCCATTAAAAATTGGTAGCTTCTTCAGGCTCCTTCTGCCAGAGCAGACACCAGATGAGACCAGTTGCAATGTGTTTCTCCATTGTTTTGCTTGTCTGACACTAAATATGTTAAATATGTAAACAAGCAGTAGTACATGGTCTTATTTTATGCATTTCTTCCATTTATAGCTAGATCTGAGCCTCCATGGTCCCACCAGTTCCACTAATTGTCTTACCAGTTGGTCTTCATAGCTTATTTTACGTGTTGGTCCAACTTAAAAGAAAGAAAAAAAAAAATCATATTCTTGCAGCACAGCAGCTGGTTTTTTTCCCCATCTTCTCCTCTTCCATTGTGAATCTAGATAGAGCTGCATTATCTTCAGCTTAGATTTAAATCAAGAAAGGGATCAGTATGCTTTATTTAGCAGTTTGCGCTCTGGAAATGCAGTTACGGTTTTATAGGTGTAGACTTGACATCAGGATTTAGCTTGCTGCCTGTGGCTTTGGTGGCTGTTGTTTGCTTTTCACTATGGTTCACTGGTTTCAAGATACAAACTGACTGATTTAGATACCACCTTCCAATTACTGTGATGCCTTTAGTGTACTTGTCAGTCCTGTAATTGCCCTGGCCATTGTGTTTTGTGTGAGGTGCATTATATCGTAGGACAAGCTTTCTTTTTTATTTTTGTTTTGTTTTAGAAATACTGTATCTTAGGCTGTGCTGCTGAAAGGAGCCAGGAGATAATAATCCATCCAAAACCCAGTGGAATTTGGGGACTTACTTAGCTTTTTTTAGACCCCTTTGCAAGCTGCAGCTGTAATCAGCTGTTTAAGGCAGAGATCTTGGCATAAACAGCCCCACACATCTTCCACTCAAAATGCAGTTTTCTGCATGCAGGACACCTCCTTACACAGATCATTTGCCCCTGCATTAGGGAGAAGTAATATTCTAATGCTTTTTAATGCATTAAGCTCTGCAAATTTGGAATATCTGAGGGGAAGGGAGAGATCACTGCATCTTTTCTCTGAAAACATGAGCAAAATTGTCAGCTATAGTCCATTTTCAGACCTCATTCAACCCCGTTGTTCTTGAGTTGCTTTCTTTCTGGAGTTGCACAGAGACCTGAGAAAAACAAGCAAAAAGGCTTTGCTGCTGTAAATTAGGAAAGATTTCATAACCTACTTTAAGCCCCAGATCCCCAACTGGGTTTCCAGGGTTGGTAATCTTTTTACGTGGCTGCTGGATTGGTTTTAACCTGTGTGGATGCCATGTTGCTGTTTCTGAGGTGTATTTTTAAGAAACAAATTTCATACAGGGTGAAGTTCTTCATAGGTGAAGAAGTCAACAAAGTTGTCTATCACCTGTACCAGTTGAGAATTATGTTTTTGTTATGTTGGGTTGTCGAGGGTTTTTTCCCTACTGCAAGACACACCACTCTTCTTTAATTAGGATAAACAAGGGCATGTTGTACTGCTGTCTGCCACACTTCAGTAAGATGCCTCCTTGAAAAATGTTCTTTTAGTGTGCTTTCAGAGTGCAAAAGTGCCCTCAATAAGAAGATGGTACAACCAGAGGTCTTTTTTGGTTGGGTTTTTGGTTTTTTTAAAGGTGTCTGAGTATCATCCCTTTCTCAGTTGTCAGATAATTAGGCTTTGAAAAGAATGATTCAGTTGTGTGCTAATTGGAGTATGACATCGACTTTTAGTGATCTGCAGATTTCAGATGTCCTGATCTTTATGGCACTTCAGCTCCATTTTTATTCCCTTGTGATAACCTCAGAGAAATCTGGTTCTGCTGCGTTAGAGATTGATCTCACTGTCTGTACAATGTTTGCTGCTATTGTAGTGTGACCTTTTATTTTCCTTTTATAAGATTTGTATTGGTACAGCCTTAAGCTTACAGAATTAAAGGCCATTTTAAAATAATCAAGATAGATATTCATCGATGTCTATGATACGTGCATGCTTTATTCATGGTGTTTTGTCTGTAATTAGGTGTAGCAACCAAGTCTCTTGTATTTAATAAACGGTTTTCTGCAAAGTTGACTGCTTTCTTTAATCAAGTGTAATCAATTTACTTGGCAATTTGAAGCATATTGTGTACAAAAAAAGCACAGCTCTCTCTCACTTTCCAGTATCAGCATTATCTGAGAAGTTCCCATGGACCTGTGATGCATTTCGATTAGCAGAGTACAAACAGGCTCATCAAGAAATAGTTGCTGTCATACCCTCTTTAACTTCTGGGGTTGTGTTTCAGGAAAACGTTTAAGCAATTGCTTAAATAAGTCCTTTCCTGCTCAGGAATGTACTTAGAAGCAAGCTTGACTTGAACCATATAGTCATTTAATCTCACTCAGGTAGAACTGAATGCCTACATCCTGAGAGCTTTTTTGGATTAAAGTAATTTTCCTGAACCTCATCTGGTTACATCAATTCCAAGGAACAGTTTGGCTTGAAATGATTTATTTTGCACTTAGAATTTCAGCACTAAAGTCTGTTGTTCATATAGTTCTGTTTTAATGTTGATCTAGAATTAAAGTAAATGTGCCTCCAAGGATATGCATCTTTTAAGACAGTTGCTTGTCAAGTCTGACTTTTCTCCATGCAAGAAGTTTTAAAATTAAAAAAATCAGAAAACTAAAGCTAATAAAGCCTCTATATTATGAAAACGAAACATCTGGAATGAAAAAAATCCATTGAGAGCCCCAACGCAATTCTGCTGAGCTGTGTTCATGACATGATAACTGTGTTGGAGAACGTCAGAGTGTCTCTGCCAAAGGAACATGAGAGAAAAAGGAAAAATCCAAATTCCTCTGGGAACTACCATCTAGGGACCAGCAATGTATTTGTGTTGATGTTAGGACAACAGTGCAGGACAGTAAGAGCTCTGTGAGCTTCATACCTCATGGATGAGGTACACAGAGGACCATGATTTTTACCAGGTGTTCTGGGACTGCATTTCCATCACATGGCAAATTCCAATAAATAAATCCCCTTCCTGCTGCTTGGTGCTAGTGTTGGGACTGTGTGGTGTTGCTCAACACAAAAGCACGTAAAAGGCATCATGTGAAAGGTCCTGCCATGGTTCCAGTGACAAGTGAAAAAAAAAAATGGCAGCCTTTGGATGAAGGGACAGAGAAGTGAGATATGGGCAGGCAATGGCTAGGGGCTACCTGTGCTTTTGCTGTCTGTTGCAAATGCAAAGTAAACTTGTTGGGTTAAACTCTGTAGCTTGGATAAAGCTGTCTTCACATGAGCTGAAATTAATGTTCTTTTATTTGGTTGAAAAGGGAGTATGCTTGTGGTGTTTAATGGCTAGTTCAATTTCAGCTAAGCAAATTGTTAGACTTCTGGTGACTGAGCTGCTTTCACTTTTCCCTTTGTACACTGATTTTACCCAGATTGCCACTTTAAGAACCACTGTGCTGCACAGCCTGTGGGATGGCTGCGTGTCCTCTCCTCCTTCTCTCATAGCCAGGGATGACCAGCAGCAGCATACACATGTTTTGTGCAGTCTTGGAGGGTTCAGGCCTTCTGGGTAGCTAGGCAAACAGCTCAGGCTCAGGCAATCTGGAGTGCTTCCCCAGGATAACCTCGCAGGCATTATAGAGCTTCCTGACTGATGCTGGCTACAGCTGAACACTGTGCTCAACACATTGCTTAAGACTGATGAGAGAGTTGCTTGGGCTTGGAGACATTATGGCACATTGCCTCTTCAGATAGGTTTTGGGGATGGCAAAGTGGAGTCTCTAACTCACTGGTAATTTGCTTTGTAATGTACACCAAAGACAAGTGGAAATTGGCACCTATCTCTGGAAAGATTAATAAGATTTCTTTGTAGTGTAGCATAATGGCTTATTATGTTATGACCTTCACTACTGATATCATTGAATAATTTTAATTGAATAATTAAAAAAAATTAAGATGGGTATGTATAAGATGGCTATGTCCATTTTTATATGGACACTTTGTTCTAAGGGCCAAATTCCCACGGGTACCAGGAGGAGAATGCACATACAAGACTGGCAGCACATGAGCATTCTTAGTGTCTACTGAAAGATGTGAGGAAACAACGCCTGGAAGAGCTTGAAGATTAAATCCTTCATGTAGATTATTCACCTCAGAGCTCCCTGTGTACTTGCAAATACAACATTTTTAGTTATTCTTGTCCCATGCAAAATGGCAAACAGAACAGGACTGGAGAGAAAAACTGCTTCAAATGTGCACCGAGGGAAAGGTAAGCAGAAGCATTGAATGTTGAGGAGATAGGATGCTGCTAGCCATGGAGCCATTAACCTGGTAATACAAGATGATGCCATTCATTGGCATTTGGAAGGACATTTCTGTGTGTCTTCGTGAGGGACGCTCGGAAACCTTTTGGAGGTGCAGCACAGCCAGATGTTCTCATGTGCAGAGGTTTCCCTGAGGAAACTGTTGAGCAGACAAGCATTGGCTATCCTGCAAAGCCAGACAAGCATTGGCTATCCTGCAAAGCCAGACACTTCTGCAATGCCATCTGCTCATGGGGGTGCCTCTCCATCTTATCTATGTCATTCAGGCTCCTGGGACTGGAGTCCCTTCTGGAAGAGGGACTGGTTACACAGTGGTAAAATGTGGCCATTAAACTGCTCAGCAGACAGGAAACAGGCCATGGTGGTGCTGAACCAGATGCCTGATGCCTGTGAGCCACCTGGGTGGCTCCAAACAACATTTGGACATCCTCTTTCTGGACAACAGTGGTATCTGCCATGAGCCTGTATTAATGTCGGCATTATCACACATGGTCTAGCACAGAAATGCATAAAGGCCAGTTAAAGATGAGTGGAATGTGTGGATCTTAGGAACCTCCAGATATGGCAGAAGTCTTCATTTTCTTTGTTTAGGGTAGATTGAGGGGGGAGGGATGAATATTTGGCCTAGAGGGAAGATGAATACAACCCCCAGCTTTTCTGATGGAGTAGCACTGAGGCAGTGACTGCTCATTTGCAGTGTGAACAGCAACAAGTATGGTGTGAGAAGCAGCCTTTGCTTTAGGGTAAGAATGCAGATATGTAACCAGCCTGAGACCTTGTGAGGTTTTATGGCATCCTACTAGCTTGTCTGGCAATGCGCCTCTTCTTCCCTCACCAAACACGCACACAGTGCAACCAGCATGGAGCATAGCAGCATGTGTCTATAGACATTTACCATGTGCGTTTCAACTTAAAAGGTCTGGTGTGGAGCACCTGCAAACTATCAGAGCTGCATGCACAGTTGTCTGCATGTTGTCTGCATTGGTGTAGGTGTGTGCATGTTTTGGCAAGCAATGACAAATGTAACTGGTTTTTTCCTGTATGATGTATCACATCAGTGACAGAAGTTTGGCAAGAGGGGCTGTGCCTGCACAGATGGCCTTTTTGCGTGTGATTTTGCAGTGTGCCGCCAGGTGAACTGAACACAAAGATGACTTTTTCAAAGGAGCCATCATTATTACTGCTCTGTTCAAATGCTGTGCATTCTAATGCCTAGCTTGAACTCCCTGAAGTGTTTGAAAATAAGCCCCCAAGTGACCTCCAGGAAGAGGAAGACAAAAGACATGTTAGGGATGAGGCAACAGGGCCTTACAACTTAGGTGCAAGATCTCCCCCATGTTTGTAAGTTACTCTCAGTGTACCTACAGCAGTACTGGGTCGGGACTTGAGTGCTTTCACAAGCAGCTTGTGAGCTGCACACATAAAAAGGCTGTCTCATGGGACTTGATCCAGAACATGAAAGTGTTGATGTGATTATAACCCGGAGCGCCAGTAAGGCCCTTCTGGATATGGAGTGTGCGTTCCTGGCTGCTTAATGCTTTTCCAGATTCCATCTGACAGCTCCAAGTGGGAACTCCTGGCAAGGGTGTGGGTTTTTGTAAGTGTCTCTGGCAGTGTCCCAACACCTCCATCGAGCACTCCATGAGGTGTTCAGAAACAATTTAAGATTCCTACAGCATCGTCTGGCTGCTGACAAGTGATGTCAGGCCAAGAGCTTGGAGGTTTGGTTTTCAGCTGCTGAAGTCAGTGAGGAAGGCAGCATGGGAGTGCCCTCATCTTTAAACAGAGCCTGTGCGCTGGTGTGCCTTTGAAGCAAGATCCCAGTCTTCTTCAGAACAAGTTCACATTGCCTGAGAATGAAAGGGTTAAACTGCTTTCTCATGGACGAAATAAAGCAAATCTTCATTATGCTCATTTAAGCATAAATAAATAAGAAGCAAGGATTATCTATTTCCTGCAGGAATGGAAAATTGGGTAGTTCTTGTTCCAGCCTTCTGATGATACAACACCCTTACAGGTGGTAGCTGATAAATGCTTGCCATCGTTTCATTTTATTTTTATTTTGTTATGCTAAGACCCCTTTGCTGCAAGTATTAAAACTGTTGCAATGCACTGCTCACAGTAGTCCTCACTTTCTTGTCTGGCTACACTTTCTTTTAGAGCAACTCATGCCAATCTTTGTAGTTTCTGAGTTTATGAAGGCAAAGTGCCTAGTGAGAAGAAAAGGAAAAAGTGATATGGTCTTTACTGGGAATCGCCATGCGTAAGGTATGAAACATCCCTGGACAGCTGTCTGTGGATCCTGTTCTGGTGCAGCACTTGACTCACTGTCCCAGTTCAGGGCTGAGGTGGCACTGATAAACTGCTGTTACTGTTTGCACTGTCAAGTATCAGAGGTCAGCTCAAACCAGACGCCTGTTTTGAAAACCTGGACTTTGGAGAATCCAGGAACTATAACTCAATTTCCTAGTGTGTGATAAACCCTGACTTGGAAAGCCACAATCCATCTTAGTCTCTGTCTTTTCTTGTGGTTCAATAAATCGTGTGTGATCCTGTGATTCAAGCAATGGCCGCCATAATTTTCACACCAAGGCCTGTCAGAATTAAAACCTGTAGGATTAATCACAACCTGAGAACTTAAGTGAGGTTGGTGCTGTTATGTCTTTCAAGGCAACTAGCACTGTATGGTTAAGCGCTTGGTTTTAGTAGGCTGTTCCGCAAAGTGCTCTTGGTGCTCTCAGAAACCCTCGGATGAGCCAGCAGTGTGAGCTTGTTTTGCTTGCAGTGGGTCCTTCAGTTTGGCTTATGCAATCCTTTTACCTTTTATATACTGTATTAACAGCAAAACCTGCAATAATAAAACCCTCTTTTTAAATCACCTCTTCCTAGTGTGCAGGGTTACATCTCCAGGGCTGCAGTAACAGTCCGCTAGGACTGCAGAATGGAAGGTTAGCAGGAGATATCCAACATCTCCCTGGAGTATACCACCTTTTCCCTTTTCCTGCAGCAGTGAGATGGTCATTGTGGGGATCACTAACTCAGCGCATGGGTGATCAGAACAACCTCTCACAGCTATTTCACAGCTAACATGCATTGGGCTGCAGAATCCATTAGCTGCAACGCTGTAAGAAGTAGACTTATAGTGGATATAATAAAATTATAGTGGCATCATAAAAATGTATTACTCTTTCATATTATTTCACATATTAAGTGTCTGAACATCTATAAAAAGGTTCTCCATCAATCTACTTTCAGTGCCTGCCTGTGGTGCTGAGGCTCTCCTTTTAAGAAATGCATGCTGCATGTCCACTTAACTCATGGTATCCATCAAGACGCACCTGCCTTTGGTCCATTGTAGCAACAGGGCCTGATTCTGTTGTGCCTAACAGGGAGTAGAGGTGGGTATGAGTGGAAAATCCTACTTGGTTAGCACTGCCAGTGCAGCTTGCATCTGCTGCAGCAGACATTGGTGCTGGTGTGTCATCCTGGCAGCACAGAGTCAGGCCATATAGGAATGGGACAAATATTTCCCCTGCTCTTGAGTTGACTAACAAAGGAAAAACCTTTGCCTTTGTCACTCACCCACTGTTTCTGCAGCAAGGTAAAAGATGCTGTGTTACTCCTTCTCTATTGCTGGCCCTACATTTTGTGCCATGGGTGGCAGTACCTTTTTAGCTTTGTAGTGACATTAGGGTGACTTTGTCTTGATGCTCCTCCTGCTGCATCTGAATTCTCAGTGCACAAAGTCATGGGAAATCATCAGGGAAGAGCCGTGTTTCATCTTCCTTAAATTCCTCACATTTTTGCAAAACACTAAGTTTCTCATAGCCAGGAATGGCAGCATGTCACTAGGACAAGCTATTTCATCCCCATTTTGGTTTGTTTTCTAGTGTATTCAACTAAGCTCAGCAAGGTTCCTATGTTTAATTTTGATAATGACCTCAAGTACCTGAGTATCAGTGCTGTGAACCCTAACACCGCCAGAGCTGCCCTCTATGCTCTCAGTATGTAGAGATACTGATGCCTGACTAAAGGACTCAGAGATTACATGGACATCACTAAGGTCAGAAAACAGCAAAATTCAGCTTTTTCAGTGGTGGCGGCCAGACCCCCTGGTCAAATGAAGTTATCATAAAGTTTGGAAAGAAATGGGGTTTCAGCCTGCTTCAAGTTCTTGTGGTCTTGGGGACCTTCCAAGGTTTGTCTTGGACCTTTCTGTTAACAAAGCTGTAACATTTTCTAACTCACACCCCATTGCCTTTATGGTGGAGCCAGTAGCTTGGAAAACCAGGATGATATTAAAGATTTTCTTGTAGATAAGATTTGTACACCGCCTTGGCCTCATGCCCTGTGGGACAAGATTTCCTGCTCTTACCCTAAGGACATACTGTTTGCATGATTTCTGCCCCCTGAGCGAGCCAGTGCAATTCAGGGCATTTCAGGACTTTTTTCCAAAAATGAACTCACAGCAAAATCAGTGCACAAATCAAACATAAGGACTGTGGCTGAGCGCTAAACGGGAAAAGCCGCACTCACATTTTTATTACCAAGTCTCTGTGTTAGGTTATTCTAAGGTGCTGGCGAGTTAAAGCTGACTGGCAGCCTGACTGCAATACTGACATCTAATGGGCAAAAGAAGAAACTGCTGCTGCTTCTCCTTTTTCTCTTCCTCCTCCTCTTTCTCCTTCTCCTTTGCTTGAAAAGATTCCATATGTAACAGGTTACTGCAGAAATAGAGTATTATGCCCAAGTGGTAGCTCACACATTTGCACACAGTCACACCTTAGTGTGACTGAAACCCTCATTCACTTAAAAAAAGCCAGGAATTTAGCTCCTTTCTTCTGAATCTGGATTTTTACAGCTTGTGCAGAAGTGGTGCTGGCTAGAGAAATGCGTCTTATCTGTCTGAGCATCCTTGCACCATGGGGTTTCATTCCATCTCTTTTGCTTAAGTAAACATGTAGTCTCTTCCCAAGACTCTAAGGTTGCCCAGAAACAAACTTCTGGGGAAGTTTGGGGAAGGGTGGAAACTGCTGCAGGTTCCTTCAGACAGAGCATGGACAAGCCCTAAACATGTCTTCCCCACCTGCTATGCATTTCCTTCTCATAAGCGCTCTGATATATCTTTCCCCTTCCTCCTGTTCCAGATTGGAGCAATGAAGTTCAACAAAGGAAAACAGATGGATCTGACTTTTTAGCCACATCCCTGCTCACTATCCGATGAGACCTGGACAGTATCCTCAAAAATGCTGGTGCTGGATGTTCCATCACCAGCAGCACCTTCAGCTCTTCCACCAGAGACTCGAGGAGAAGCTTAATATCATGAGCAATGCTGAGACGTCTGGTACCTACTCTCACAAGACTGTCTGCTTCTCCCTTTCTTATGAAGAAGACGTGGAGGAGATGACAGCCCCCAAGCCCTGCTGTCCATGGTGGTGAAATACAACAGCCAGTACCTGGACACGTGAACTTTATGGGAACACATGGACCTAATGTTTGGTGACACTGGCTTGCCCAGAGACTCCCAGAACAGGTTGGGTTTTGCCAGAATGGATAGCATGAAGCAAAAAACCAGGGTGAGTGCAGAGTTTTTACAGCCGGGTCTTCCATGAGCACTCAAAAGGGCGCAAGCTCTGCTCATACTGCCTTCTCTGTGAGGACATGTATATGAAACAGCCCTGACACAGATGGAGACCAAGTTGTCCTTCTATCTGATGGCCTGGAAGGGGTTCAAAGGTGTGGGGAGCATCCGGCACCAGGAGCAGAGGGTGGGGCTGTGCTCCCTGAAGGATGTTGTCCCCAGGTTGGCAAAGGAACTTAGGCTGGAGCACTGTAGAAATTTAACTCCTTCACTTAGGCTTCCAGGAAGTTTGTCTGCCTTAGCTCCTGCCAGTAACTCTGTCCTCTGTCTGCTCTTACCAGCCAGCATCCCGAGAAAGGGCTTTGCCCAGGAGCTTGAGTGTGATGTGAAAAGGGTTTGCTGCTTTCAAAAAAAAGCAACAAGTGGAAAGACAGGACTTTACATTTTCATTCTGGGAATGAATAGTCTTATTCTGAAAAGCAGGGGGGCAGAGATCTCCACCACTGCCGAGTCTCCCAAGCAAAGAGGTGGTGAAGACCTTTTTCCTTCTTAGAGGCAGCAATGTGTATATCATGGATTTTCCTCATTAGCAGGCATGGCTAGGAGGAAGGAGGCTGAGTTTTGGGACCAAGAACTCTTGAAGCAGAAGTGCCTATGCTTTCCTTCAGAACTATTGTACATAAGTTACTCTCTTGTGAACCGTGGTTTTTGATGGTTCACCATTTTCTGCACTTGTTGTGTGTATTGGAAATACACATATTTTTCAGTACCCGATCATTTACATTGGATCTGTAGGTACAGCTACTAGAAGATACTACTGGCTTTACCAAATAAACCCCAAACAGATGAAATTAATTGCAGTATCCCCAAAAGACAGCATTTTCAGTCAGTCAACTGTAAATGGTGAACACAAAAATCAGTAGTTTGGGGCTGTCTGGGTTTTGAGACATTCAGCAGTCAAATGCTCAGCATCTTTTGAAAATGGAAGCATTCTAATGTGTCTCAAGACTGGCATCCAAATTATGTGATTTTCAAAAATTAACAGTCAGTTGTAAAATTAATTTCATTAAACTTCTACAGCTACAGCTCTGTCCACTTTCTGTTGAGAGAAAAGCTTCATTTCAGCAGGAGATGTGGCAATCCTTTTAAGCCACATAAAACAAAACCTGGAAGACCTAAACCAGAATTTGATGGTGTATAATCTGCTTCTATTCTAATGGAAAAATACGGCTTTTTCTGCTTTTTCCAGTGGGTTGCAGGGCTGTGAGAGGATTGATAAGGTTTATCAAGCCCACTATGCTATGCACTCACTGATTTTCTAGAACTGTATAACCCTTGAAATCAGAGCCTCTGTCCAATAGGTACACAATTGAACTCTTTCGTTTTGAAAGATGGCTTCTCCCTCCCCAAAATTGCTTGAATTGTCTTAAATATATATATATATGTTAATTTGATTTGTAGCATGTCTGTTGTAAGCTGTAGTATTGCTTCTGTCTCTTAAATGCTTTTGCAGAGTGTTATTTCAGTTTTAAGCAAGTAATATGCTGGGTATTGAAACACAGGGTAGCATCAACTTTAGCAGGGGTAACATCTGCTAGGAAAGGCTGCTACCTGCAGCCCTCACAGGCTGTGGACATCATTTCCCATTGACATGATGTTTTTCCAAGAGCCTGATCCTGGGAGGTGTTGGCAGCCTTTGCTGGAGGAGTCAGAGGGTGTTCAGGACTTCCAGAGCAGCTCATGTGATGGAAATAGAACCTTCTGCCTGAACAGGGTGTGCATTTTTCCAGAGGAAAAATGTCATTTGACATTTTCATCTGTTTCATGGGCAATGAAAAAAAATACCATTTTGAGTCCTGCAGAGCAAATCATCAGTTAAGATTGAGGAAAAGCAGAAGGGCTGGGGAAGGGTTTATTTATCTTTGAAAGGAGCAGAAGCAGCTGTTCTGACACGAGCCATATTGAAACCTGAGTGTGCCCAGATAGTCAGAACTCTTCATTTGGTAACTAATCAAGGAACCTGTTCTTCAGAGGTGCTGATCTGCTGGAGTCCTGCAGTTCCCCTGCTGGGAAGTAAAAACAGTCATGGTGAGGTTTCCTTAGGCACAGACAGGCAATACAAAAGCCAGTGCTGTTCCTCTAATCTTTAGGAGTTTCTTGTGCTTAATTTCTTTGTTCAGTTGATGTGGCTGTGCTTGGTGGGTCAGGAATGTTCTGTGGTGGGCTCAAATCCTGGCCCTGTGGCAGCACAGAGTGAAGGGTTTCCTAGAGAAGACTAAACCTCCCTTCTCTGGCCATGCGCCATAGGGAAGCCTGGCATTGCAGGAGAGGTGGGCACTTGCCTTGGTTCAGATCTCTGCAAAACAAACAGCTAGTTCCATATATTAGCAGAAGGAACGTACAGAGCAGTAGGAGAGGTTGCTTTTACACATGGTGAGAGGGACTGCTGTGGTTTCCCTCAATGACTGCAAGCTTCTCCACGTTCCCCCAGCAGTGTCAAGACACCAGGAGCAGTGGCTGTAACTAAACAGCACTCCTCTGCCCATGTGTATGTTGTTTGTAAGAGTCAATAAACACCAGGGAAAGCATTTAGCTTATGTTCAATGTCCCAAGTAGGAGGATAGTTCGTTTTCTGTGTTTTGAAAATGACTGAATATTCTATATGAAAGACCTGAGTAAATCGTCGTGGTTGGTAGGCATACAGCTCAGAGTGACTTGAAGTTACCCTGTTTGTTGTCCTGATCTGGTTCTCCTGCAGTGGCCCTGATACCACAGAGAAAATGCTCACAGAGCATCAGACTACAATGCATTGTTTGGGGTTTTTTTAATAGTGACAGAAAGTGAATGAAAAAGAGGAAAAAATGTTACTGTGTGCTTTTGTGAAGAAAAGTTGTTCTTCATTTTGTCTCATAGTATGTTTTCTTCCTTTGTCTGATGTCTTTGTGTTTTGGCAATTTAGTGTCTTTTTTCTCACTTATTAAGCAGTGTTTGTTCTGAAATAAAAGCAGTATCACCTTTGTAAAGTGTGGAACCATTATGAACTGAACTGTTACACAGATTACTTGGATAATTGGGGAAGAACATGCAGTGTTTAACTGTCAGTTTTTGTCACAAGGTATATTTGCCTACCAGCCAAACTTCTTCAGCCCTGATAGTCTTTTTTTTCTCTTTTTATGGCAGCTTCTCAAATCCATGATCCTGAAACGTACCTTTTATCTAACAATATTTGACTCATTTGACTTCTTTGGTTCAACATATAAGTATCTGTATTTCAACAGTGGTTAATATGGTCTAATGAGACCACTATCATATTAGTATGTTAGTTTTATCTGAAGGAGACAGTTCCCTCATGAAGCAATTCCTACCAAAAGGCAAAAAGACAAGGCCTAAAGAGGTGTGACTATGACTTGCCAATGGCCACAGTGTGGGTGATTAGGGTATGCCTCAACCACTTGTGGCACCCTTCATCTGCAAGGTTGTTGTTGAGAAATGCAACTCCTCTGGGAGTCCTGGAAGAGACAGTACTCAAGAATCATCTAGTTAAAAAGAAGATCAAGATGCATGAAGAGTGGCGCTTACCCCTTTTGATTATTAATAAATAATCAAAAGCTGCAAAGAACAAAGAAACACCGCCTTCACATCAGTGGCGTGGCCCCATTTCCAGCCAAAGCAGGTGTCATCTGTTGTATGCCCAAACACCCAAATTCCAGGTAGATGGGGTTTATAGCAGCCTTGTGCTTTTGTGGGGCACTGAAAAGCTAGACCATGAGTTTTGCATTTCCAGCCATGTCTCACATGCTGGCTGTGCTCTGCTGTGTTGAGAAGCTAGGTCCTGCAGACTTCCAGACAGGCACATGTTATTCAGTGGGTGTTTCTTGCACTCCACTAAAATACCTCTCATATTGCAAAATCAGAACACTCAGCAAATCCTGACTTTATTAGTTTTTGTGGGACATGGAGGTCATGCTGGCACAGCATTATTCTTTATTCTAGGTTCTAAGGTAGATAGGATTGCAGGTCATTCAGAATTTGCTGTTAATTGCATGGATTTTGCTTTGCATGCCTTCACCACTTGTCCCAGACCAAACACGTCTAGGATGTGGGGCAAACACTCACCCTGGCAGGCTATAGAAATATACCCAAGATTATCAAAATACTGCCCAGCTGAGTGACTAGCATGATAAGACTTTAGGGCTTGTGATTTGGAGGTCTTTGAATCTTTTCCACACTGTGTCAGGTTGGGCGCTTATAATTGCTAGTTCCTTTAGGTACAGGTAAGAATGACCACCATCTGCATGGGTGAAAGGAGACACCCATGCCTCTCTTCTTATCAGGGTGGGGCTGTGTGCTTATAGCAGGTAGCTTAGTAGGTTTAGTTTTAACATTCTTTGCCATCAGGATGGACTGTTAATACAATGTGCTCCTGCAATCTTGTGTGCTGGGGTGGGAGGCAGCCATTCCTGTTACGCAGAATAGACAGCTAAGTAGAGTCAGAGTGTGTGTGTGTGCGTCTTCGCTTTGAAATACGGACCTCCTCATGAGGTGGACACATTGAATTTATGAGGGCATGGAGCCAGCAGAGCATCTGGCATGATGCGTTCAGTCCGCCTGGTTTAAGTTGAAATTAAATGATGTTTCAATTTTGCGCCAAGAAAATGTTTTTTCTCAAGTCGTTGTAAGAAATATATTTAATTTAGTTAAGTAAACTGTTCCATTCTTTGGCAGAGTTTCAGTAACTCAGAACATTGATTTCAGATCTTATCTGCTCAATAATATTTAGTAGGTCACTAAGCTCTCCTGAAAAACAAAACAAACCCCCAAATGCCACATACCGCAGTGCTGAGCCAGGCCAAGCAGAAGTACACCTGCACAGAGGCAAGAGTCCAAAGAACCTTGTATTTGAACGCCCATGTGGTTTTTTTTTTTGAACACACCATGTGTTTTCTATGGACCCGAAGATGAATGAGAAGGGAAAATAATAACAGTTTAAGATGTTATCATTTACTTTTTGAGAAATCTCATGCACTGGGCTTTTTACCACTCCATTTGTTGTCTCTTTGCCCATCTGATGACTTGTGTGGGGGCAGCTTAAGGGAGTTTAATGCTTTGGGTTGTAAGGCTGTAGTCCATTTTGCTGGACTGGAAGTCTGTAATTGTCATGGTGGCCCAGGGGTAATTGCAACACTGCTTGGAAGGACACTCAGGCCAGGAAATGGAAATACCTCCCAGCCTCAAGTCCTCCCAAGTCCAGAGGTGGGAGGGTCTGCAGAGTCACTGTCGAATATGACATGCTAATTGTTGAATGTTTTTCCGCTCTGAAAAGAAAACCTTGCCTGGAACTCCACACCTCCCCTAAAAATTTGTTCCCTGACACAGAAACAAGAGCTGTCATTACTGGTGCTGATTTCGGGATGAGAAAGCAACAGGGCAACTGTGGGAAAAGAGGTAGGTGAACAGATGATCAACCAAGAAGAGCAAAGAGAAAACAGGTGGTGTTAAGGAAGAGATACAGATGCAGGAAGCAGAGCAGAGAATCACAGACCGTACCCGGTGGTGCCCTTCCCAGGGGTTCCAAGAGTGAATGGAGGGTGGCCAGGGCAGCCCTTCCCAGCAACACCAAGGGAACAGGGGATGACGAAAGTCCCTCAGCTGCAGAGAAGGTCCCTGCCTGGTGGCTGAGGGCCTCTAGTCATCATTGGGACAGCTCCAGCATGGCCAGTCCCTGGGTGAACGACCCATTCCTTAGAGTCCTGCCAAGACACCCCAGGACCTACCTGAAAGGGCTTGATATAAATACATATAAGTGGATGAGGTTGCTGTTGCTGAGCTCAGTGGTGAGGTCTGTGGGAAAATGGAGCCTTTCTGGGGTAAAACAGTG
Source organism: Psittacus erithacus (assembly GCA_009867235.2). Lineage (NCBI taxonomy): Eukaryota > Metazoa > Chordata > Aves > Psittaciformes > Psittacidae > Psittacus > Psittacus erithacus. The sequence goes on from WYDI02002149.1 coordinate 41,758, forward strand.
AGGGGACATATGATCAAGTCATGACATGATGGAGCAAGAAAGTAAGGTCGAGTCACAGTGGATGTTCTCACAATACAGTTTCTCATACCTGGTTAAAACACAACCCCAAAGGAAACCATATCAGTCATTGATCTCTCAGGAGCTTGGAGGAATCTATCCCATATCTGCCAGCCCAGGTCACAGTTTGTGCTGGTAGCTCAAGAACAAGTTGTTGTGCAAGGCCTTACTTGAAGAAGTAAGTCCTACAGACAATTCTGGAGTATTTTCTGTGCTTTTGGGTTCTTTCTGCCACCTTCTGCTGCTGGTGTGAAAGAAGCGTGTAGCTAGGAACAGCTCTGGAGCTTTTTATTTTGGGGATTTTGCATAAAGCTTTTTAAAACTTGCTCCCAACTTGTCAGTGTTTGTTGAGAGCAGCTCAGGATGAGGCCTAGCCGGTTGGGTATGAGTCCATGGAATGTATTTCTGCTCTGTTTGGAAGATCAACTCTTAACCCTGCCCTGTGAAGGTCTCTTGCTTTGCTACCAAAAACTCATCCACAGCCTTCATCATTCTGCAGAGATCCTCTTTGCTCTGTGTAGGGAGGACAGGACCTCACCCCATTTCCCACAGTCCGGCTGTGCTGCTGCAAAGTAGCCTCTTTCCCAGGGGCAGGATAGCCGCGCAGCTGGCCCAAAGCCTGCTGAGCACCTCCCTTAACCACAGCAGGGTCTGTTGGTCTGCTCCAGTGCCTTCTGCCATTTAGGGTTACCATCTGCGTCACTGGGGTGCTGCTGCCCATGAGCAGGGAGAGCAGCTGTGTGCTGGGGAGGAGGATTCTGGGGACAGGAGTGGAGGAAGATGCTAACAGAGACTGGTGGGAACACCACGACATTTGAATGGTTCCTCCAGTATTGTATGCTGGCTGTTTTAAATGATTACAAGCTGAGGGTCCAGCTCATGTCTGCTTTTCAAAGCAGTGGCTTTTTCTAGGGGTCACTTGCCTACCCTTTATGCTGTTAAAGAACACCTCTGTTTTGAGCACTGGCAGATACTAAAAAACAAAGCTGTGATGCCTGGGATATTAGGTGTGAGGGGCAGGATTGTTACTTACATGAGCAGAGGGTTCACTGTGAAGTTGAGTGATGCGATGTTGGTTTCTCTGCTGTTCATTCAGATACAGCAGAGTAGGTGGGACAGTGTCCCCCCAGGGACAATCTGTTATGTCTGCAGCATTTTGGTACAACACTAAAGCTGAATGAAGCTGGAGTCAGAGCTTGCAGCAACATGTCACTCCTCCTTCTTCCATCACTACTCGGTCACCTGTTTTTCTTTTATGAAGGATACACCTAACCTTACAAACTGGTGTTCATATAGCACATGAACAGCTACTGACTAGCTGTAAGTCACATCTGAGCAAAGCTTAAGATGGGACAAACAAGAGATGACAAACCTGTGTGCTGAAGCTGGCATCAGCTTCAGAAGCAGGCTCTTGCTTGTCAGAACCAATCCCAGCATGTTAGAAGCAAGCATTTACTTGAAAGAAGCAGACCAAGATGCAGCTTAAGACATCACTTTCAAGACCCAAGTCCTTCCGAAAGCAGTGCAAGGAGCCGTCCTGCAGGTTTGTTGGGTGCACCATGTCCCTGAGGCAGACGTTTTGCTCTCTGGCATTTCCACCAGCCCTGGCTCCTGTGCAGAGCCAGCTTCTGCTGTTCAGCCACTGCCTAGCACTGAAGTGCTCGCAGGGTGCCTGAGCACCCACAGGAAGGCTGGCCCTGTGCTGAGGCTGCAGAGCCCTTCCTGTCAGCAACCCTTGCTCCTGCAAGGATGAAGAACGTTCCCTTGTCCTGAGGCTACCACGGGCTCGGGCTCCTTTGCACTCTTCTCCTCTTTAAACAAACCAATCAAGTCCTTAATTTCGCACCTCTGCCACACAGGGATATTTCTGCCTGGATTTCCCTGCCAGGTGTCTCTCTGGGTCATGAGTGTTTGTCCCACCTCCCATTATGGCCTTGGGACTGGTATCTTCCCAATTAAGGCAGTGTCATTTTTATGACCTGATGGGACCCTGGGGCATCTTGACGGACTTTCACCATATCTGTTCCTTTTTACCTGTGCAAGTCATGGTGACAGTCCTTCTCTCCCTAACAGCGCTGCCATACTTATTTTCAGAAGAAATGAAATTGGCTTCCAAGTCACACTTGGCTGCCAAGTCACACACTACACTGTGATCTCGTAACATGAAGTCTAGGTCAAAGCACTGCAGCCTTTCTCATCAAGCACTTGATTATTTTCTGTTTGCCACCAGCCTGTTACAGACGTTACTGGGACCTAACAGTGACCTCTGTAAAAATAGTTGTTTCTGCAGTCTGCTGCAATACTGAAGGGAGGCCAGCCTAAGACACGAATGTGTATCACACCATACGAAATCTCGCCTGGTTCCTAGATGTCACCTAATTAGTTATTATGTCTAGATATAGCAGTTGTGAGGAAGCCAAATGACAGGACAAACACATGGTTTTTTACACATTTCTGAAGAAACTTCACTTTTCACATGCCAATAGCATTGTCTTCTGCACTTGAAATGCTTTGTACTCTTGATGTTAACTTGCTTTAATAAAATCAAGAAATGCCCCTTGCCTACCTTAGACTTCTATATAAAAATAATTACGCTGTAATAGGATTTTTAGTTTCAATGCTGCTTTGTGCTGTTTGTCATACTTCGCTGTAGCAAGCACATGAGGAATCGCCACCTTAGAGTCTTTAAGCTAAATCACAGTGAGAAGCAGGACTTTCTTTCTGTAGTGCTGGTCCTAGGGAACCATTGGAATAGCTAGAATCAATTTCTATGAGGTCTCACAGTTGACATATGCTCTGGAGGCATCTTCACCCACAGCCTATTTCAGCTCTGATGGTGGGGGGACTTTAGCTGTCAGGCTTTCTTCTGAGCCTTTCTGAGCTTTGAAACAATGTGGTATTTCATAATCGCTCACAGACTTATCTGAATGTGCTCCAAGAGCTGGATGTAAGACGCCTATGGTCCATGTGGAGGGCTTCGACATTGGAGGTACTTGTCTCCAAAGCCATAAAGATAGCTGCTGTGCCTCATGGTACCTCCAGGGGTCAGCATTCTACAGGACTAGGACTTCAGCCTGTTGACTGCTACGGACCAAACCGAAACCACAGCCTGGGGCCCCAGCGGGTAATAACCCAATGAACAAACGCAAATGCAGCCCTCTTTCCCTTCCCTGCGCTAGACTAGGACAACTAGTGACAGAAAAGTACACTCTGCACTGTACATGGTTCTGATGCTCTGTGGCAAATCCCAAGCACTTGTATGTGTGATGAAGACAGAGAAGATCTGCACAGGTTTATGTTAGCAAAGGTTTCAGAGGAAGCACGTTTAGATCATACAAAGACAGGCTGAGGAGCAAGGAAAATCCTGTACTTGGGAGGGAAAAAGGTACATTTTTGCCTCAAGCCATTTTGAATTTCAGCTGCACTGTGTGCACTTGCCTTCATGCCAGGTGCCAACACTCAACCGTGGGGCTCTTGATCTGGTTTTGACATGATTCAGAGCTCTGTAGGCTGGTCTGAGGAAACTGCATACATCACCACAGGACTTATCTTTCCCTGGATAGGTCCCAATGTTTTGAATGGAAACATACCCTACAACTCACACTGAGGATTTTATTCCCCAGTGCTGCATGAAGCAGCAGTGTGGAATTACATCTCCAGGAGACAGAGCACATAGCGCTGCTGTTGCTGCTTGTAAATGCTCTTCAGCTCGGGGGGGATTTTTCAACAGGATGTTAAAGAACAGAGAGTAGCAGGGGTACATGCTGAGAGCAGCTGAAGTGCCTCCTGCCTTCACACCCAGCTGTGACTCAAAGAACAGCCTGGGACCACTCTTGGGGAAGTGAGGGTATTGCTAATCTTCTTTAGAAACCGGTACCTCAAGTCAGCTATAACGTGGTTCACTTACTTGTTACTCAGAGCCAGAACCACTTCAAAACAATTTCTTGAAAAATGAAATAAAAATTGCCATCTTTAGAGGCTTTTACTTTCCTTTTACTTCTGATCTCCTAGACTTGCATCCCCCAGAGAAACACTCTCAGCAATCTTCCAGTGGAATTCTTCTTGCTACCTTTTTATTTGCATTATGTTTAAGTGCAGATGATTGATCCTCTGAAAGGGATATTAAAAATATTTGGGAAAAAAGGTAAGTAAAAAGAGAACGGAATAAATACAAGCTGTCTGAGGTGGTTTATCCTGCTGTTCAAGAGTTTACAATGAGAGAGCAGTGGGGAGAGAAGCTAAAAGGTGTGTGATAAACAACAGTTACATGTGTTAACTGAATACATCACTACTACAGTGATGTAAGTGCATATATACAGCACTGTATGTGTTCTGCTTTACAATTAATCTAGAAAGCATGACTAAAAGCTTCTCTTGCCATAGGCATTAGAGAACCTATCAACTGAAAAAACATGCACATGTTTCTACAATGTGAGATGGGGGAACATGTAGTAATGAGGATACTGGCGAGAGAAGGGATGTTCTTTCTTTTTAAGGTACCTTACCCACTAGGATCAGCTAGGCCAAGAGAATGGGTACAATCTGGTAAGACAGATTGTACTGTCATTATGAGACATCATATTGTCTCATGATGAGATGAGATGGCATCCTCAGTATGTACTGAAGAGAAGTCTGTTAATAGGCTGTTGGTATAAGGAGGTTTGGTGTGTCACCTGTACTCTGCCAACACATGGTTAGATGACCACAGCAAGGCATTTGCCCTTTCTATGACTCCGTTATGTTTCTATTTAGAGAGAAAAACAACAGCTACTGCTTCACGATGTTCTTTCACAAACCTGTGGGCAGAACGACGTCAAAGAGGTGCTCTGCGCTTGGAACAAACACTTGCAAGGAGCGCTCTACTGCAAGATGAGATGTTCCTACATTTCCCCTGCCACGTCAGAATACAGCAGAGCATCATGGCATAATTTATCATCATCCGACTGCTAATGAGAGTAAAATCCTTCAGCTAATTTACTTGCAGCTGGAATCCCCAAGTGAACAAAGCATGATTGCTCCCTCATCTGAGTTCTGAATTCTTTTCACTTCCAAATCAGACATTGACTATACAGGAAATAAAGACACAATTCCCACCCGTTGAGCAAAATACCCACATTATGAGATGCAGGGAAGCAAAGATTTGCTAGTAAATAATGCATTGTGTGGCAGATTGGTAAGAACCACAGCAGTGATTGAGTGGTTTACTTTGTTCCTTGTGAAAATGGTCTCAGTTTGAAAAGCTGTCATATTTATGGGGGGTACTGCAAGGTGTATTTTGCAACTCACTGTAAATATTATTTATGGGAATATTTCTGAAATCAATTTTGCTGTCAGATAGACAGCTATATAATTTACACTATAGTGTATGTGTTAGGAATCCCCATAGGTGTATTTCTTTCTGCCACTGGAAACCAGTATTATAGGAAATCGCTTACCTGAAAGAAAAACAGTCAGGGAGGGGGAAGGAGGCCAGGCATTGGTTTTCACTTCTGTAAGTACTAAAAGCTAGAAAGAGATCTGTAATGGCATATCTAGGCAAAATGCACAATGCATACTGAACACACACTGCAGAAGTGGGAGGCAATGAATTGGCATCTCATGGAGATTTGTGTTCTGTGAGTGCTAGGAAAGTCTTGTATTAATTCCATTTGGGTGCGAATTACTGAGAGATCTAGCCTCCCCACCTCATTTCAGATGGCATTATGCTTTGGCCATGCATAAAAATACTCACTAGCATGGGACAGACATTTTCCCAACCTAACTTTCCTAACCTCCCTCTTTGTTCATTCATCCTGTTTAGATGAATATTCACTGGCTTGGAACAAAACTGGCCTTGTTACCTTGTGGGTCAGGCTCTCATCTTGCCTGTGGAAAACGCTGGGTCATGTCCTTGTTGAAAGGATTATTTCACCTTTTATCCAATGAGAAAGAGCTCCATCAGAGGAGACTGAGCACACTGCCTTTGTGAGCATGAATCTCCTATGCTATACTTCAGGCCTGCATGGAGTGGTGCAGACCTCTCCTGAGTGATGAACTTCTCCCTCTGGCATTTCTTGTTGCCTCCACAGATGGTCTGAGAAGAATCAGCATAGAGTAAGGCTGTTCTGAAGTCCCAACAGCTTTCTTGGAGAAGTATTCCTCACTCAGCTGTAAGTACCATCTTGCATTTAAGCTGACATTTGCTCCTGCTGGCAGAGCACTGGAGTTTGAGGCTGTCTGTGGGGAACAAACAGGGACTGAGACCTCTCTGGGGCTAATAAGATGAAGGTGCTCCCACATGCGCAATGCAAGCTCCAACGTTGTGGAACAGCACTGGCATCATACCTTGCAGCCCCTAGGCCCACAAAGGAAACCTTCATCCAATCACCACCCACCTCCTTCACCCCCTTTTTCTGACCCTTACAATCCAGTGGCAATAACCAGTTCCTGTGAGTGCTGTGCCAATTGTATGCCACTTCGTCAGAGCCTGGGAATGAAGCAGGATGCCCCCATGAGGGCTGCACATGCTCTCTGTGGATGAGGGTGGGAAGGCTTACATGCCCTTACGTCAACCCATTCCCCACAGACCTCTGGACAGACATGGGTTTATGTGAGCTTTATCAGGTGATGTTGGTGATTACCGAATCTAAGGTTCACCAAAATCAGGTAGCATCCCTCACCAGGCTTGGGCTGAGGCCAGAATTGGCCCACATTTCTTTTGACTTGGCTTGCCAAGCTTTAGGCAATCAAATGCCACTCTCCAGCACCAGAACTGTTCAAGTGCTGCGAAAGACAATTTCCTCAACAATGAATCTAAGTACATTAGGGTGATGCTGAGCTACCCAATAGTGTCATGAATCTTTCTGTAGCTGAATGCACTCAGGGTTCCGAAAAGTAAATTCTTGATCCCAGTCTTGCTTGCATCTGTCAAGACATGCAATTAATTACATCTTTAGTACTGAAATGGTGCTTCATTAAAGCACATTTGCTATGGTATAACAAGGTAGCTGAGGTAAGGAATATTGCAAGGAAATGAGGCTGATGGGAAGGAAGAAATGGAGTTGAAGGAAGACATGGCAGAAAGAAGGAGGGAAGAACATAACTGAGAGATGAATGTGTATGGCACAGAAGAAATGGTAGCACTGATGGGTGTTACCCCAGAAAGTGTTGAAGAAAATGCTGAAAATAATTCCAGCAGAGTAAAAAGGTATATTAAACAGGTCAGCTAGAATCAAAGACCACATTAGTATGGAAAGGCTGAAAAGTAATAATCACAGGAATAAGAACGTTTCCCTTCTGCTTTAGGGCTCAGTTGCTGTATTGAGGTGTCTCCAGCTATGTGTTGAGGCAAGCAGTTTGTTGACTTAAGACCTGGAGAATATCCCTGAGCTGGAGTTTAGGATAAACAATCATTTATTAGATTTGAGACTTTCCACTCTTAGATGGCTGAGTGTGACTTGCTGCCCTTAACGTACGTGAACAGACTGCATCATCAGAAAGCTCTGCTGAGCGGTGCTGGCAGTGTACTCTCTTCTGACATACTGCAGCACAAGTGTGAAAAGCCCCACGTGTGGATCAGGACATCATACTGGCAGATGTCTCTGAAACCCTGTCTCTCAGTTTACCACTGGAATAAGGTACAAAGAAGCATGGGGGATATTACTATAAATGGAATACTACCTACAAAACCTGTGTGCCAAAAGTAGCATTCACTAATACTACAGTATACAGATTAGAGGCCTTAGTAAGAACTGGTTGAGAACTGTGTCACCATCTTTCATAATTCAGTGTCTGAATGAACTTAACAGAGGTTCTCTGAGAAGAGTCATTTCCTCACCAGTAGTTAAGCATAATTTTTCATAATGCCTGACTGTACTAATCAAGTTTTCTCTGCTTTAGTAATGCTTAACCTGCTTTCTTCCTCTCTGAAGAAAAACTGTATTCAAAAAGGAGTGTAAAAATCATTTCCCCAGGGAGTTATTTCACTTGATTGTTTCTTTCAAGAGCAAGATCCAGGAAACAAGGAGAGGCTGGTGCCCTTGTAAAAAGCCTTGGGCAAGCTCTATGGTTCCAACAAACACAGAAACTCACTGAAGCAAGCTTTTAACCCAATAGCATGAGAATTCCACTTTGCTGACTAGTGTTCAAAGTCACTGTTCACTACAGAAAACTCAATACAGTACATTTTAGCCCAAGAAAGACTGCCTGCAGCCTCCAAAAGCCATTCAGAACACAGATTACCAGACTTGCCAGCCACAAGGATGTTACTAGCAGGTTTCCCTGTGTGTTAGCAAAACATAAGTCAGGCATGTAAAGCTCTGGATGGTAAGGCTCTTCCAACCAGCTGCAGACAATCCTTCCCTCTCTCCAATTCCTCCTCCAGAGATGTCTGTGTACTCACAATGACCTGTGCCTCCCCTTAGATTTTTCATCAGGATTCACATATTTTGGTTACTGTCTGATCCCTAGGACACAGGAATCAACTCAATTTTCAGCAGAAATCCACAGCACAGTGCACTGACCCTGTCTTTCAAGAAAACTTGCAATGTTAGCCAGTTTGACAGGAGGAATGATCAGTGACATAATTCTGACCAACAGGAATCATTCTGCTGCTTTCTCTGGCATCCTCCTGATTTTGAATATACATCTTAACAGACACAAAATGAAAGCACATCATGCAAAAGACAGGTATTCTTCGCAATGCTGCTTCTTGGTAAATACACCAAGTCCTATTTTAACTATCATAATGCTTAAGAGGATGCATTGAGATAGTCACTGCCTGCTCATGTCTGTGACTGCATGCCATGCTATTCTAGGCTTACCTTCCTTACCTGTTCCTGAAACACTGCAACCAAATACATCAATTCACAAAAAGCTGCGCACTCTGAGATGTAGTTGTCTACCTTTCCTTCCGCCACTTCAAGCTCATGCTCCCTGTTACCTGGTTGATAATTAACAACTTCCTCTTCTTTTAAAGAGGATATGAAAAGCCTGGCCTCTTCATGCATTTCTACAAGCGTAGGGCCAGAGCACTGTCCTCTCTGCTGTGCAGCAAGACAATAAATGACCTCCAGCCTTAAAGTGACACAGGTGGTCTAATAAAAGACTAGAGCCACTCAAAGTCCCTACCTCATACAGGACTCCTTAGATGAACAGTGGTATGTATACTCAACTGCTTTCACAGGACTTGCAAATTACAGTTGGCTTGCCCTGTGCTTAGTGCACCTGGAGGCAGAAGTAGCATTTAGCTATTTTAACTGATTGAACACATCAAAGTGACTAGGAAGTTTCTGGCAACTGACATCAGGGGGTGTAATATCTTTCTAATCATAAACGTCATGGGGTGTTTCGGCATGAGGTGCAAATACAACGCCAGGTACCACTGACCAGTTTCATACCAAAGCTTCTAAGAGATCAACAGAGTGAAAATACCAGGAAAAAAAAAAGAGACTAAATCCCTGCAGTGGTAGGAAACTGCATGTGGTTCTACAGGGCAGGCTTCTTCAATTAAACCTGAGCATTTGCCAGAGCCTGTAACGGCAGGGAGATGGGGAGTGACTCTGGAAAATGAGAGTATAGAGAGAAATCTTGCCTAGCTGGAAAAAAAAAATGCATATAGGTAAGAAGCTGTGGTTCAGTTTATTGCTTCAAGAACTTTGACTTCTTTACTTCATCTGCTCTTGACAGATTAAGACTCTGCCATTACTAAGAAAGTCTGACTTGTGTTAGCCCACGTCCTATCTGATCTGTTTAGTGCAAGACCTACCCAGGACTGTGAACTGCTCTCAACCCACCATCCATCTCTGATAAAGACTCTACCCCAGCCACATGTGTTGAGTGGAAAGGCCAATTGCTACTATAGCAAACGAAGTAAAATTACTGGAGTGACTGTATGTGTTAAGATACTTTTAGGTACATAGGTCAGCACTAGATTACAATCATTCTGCTTTTACGTGATTAAATTCACGCTTACTGCCACAGGCAAGACACCCCAGACACTTCCTGGATTGGGTATCCTGTAGCTAATAATGACTTGAATTTGAACATGCAATTCCAACAGGAGAAAAGATTTTTATGAAATAACTGTACAGGGATAGATGAAAGGTTTTAACACTGATTAATAGTGGAAAAGTGTGAGTGGCAAGACAAATTGATGCATCTGATAGTAATTGCTAGTCTGTAGTTTCTAAGATAGCAGCTTCCATATACAACATTTGTATCTTTGGCAGTTAATTCTATCCACATATATCCCCAAGCCCCTCATGATTACACGGAATAATTTGAGGCATTATAACTTAAAAATATTATACCACCTGCGTCAATTTTTCCCGTTTCAAATACCTCCATCTTTGAGCACACGCCCTGGATTTCCAAACGAGATCTTTTGATATTAAAGATGAAAACACCACAGCCAGCAAGTTTAACTCCTCTAGTGGAGCAGCTGTAGCTTTCTAAAGGAGAAAGATCTTTACTGTTTCACTGCCTGGATCAAATGCAACCATGGAATAACACACAAGGATTCTGTAGCTCAATTTGTTAGCACAGAAAGTCTGTTTCTAGAGAAAGTAGATACTCTTCCACCACTTTTCTCCAAGAAAACAAAAAGTTCCTTTAATATGAGAATGTCCAGCCTACTTTTTAAATTCAACTGAAATCTAAAATCCAAACTTCCTGCTGTATCTACTTTACCTTTTCTGCTTTTGTATGTTTCCAAGCTAGGACTGATTCACAGCTGCCTCACAGATTTGCAGATCCTTTTCTTCACAGCAGCTAAGATACTCAGCTCACACTGCAGAATGATGAGTAGTCAGAACAGCTTCACTGTGAAGTTACTCTTGGTAATTAAAAACTAAAAGCTACACAGACACAACCACTGAAAACAGAAGTGACAGTATGCCTTTCTCCATTCCCCACAAAAACCATCATTGCTCCTATGACTCACCAAAAAAGTGTATGACATGAGTAGTTCATGTCACAGTTGCACATCTTTAAGCTGTATCTTGGCCTCCCCCAGAAGATTCTCCCTTTTGAGTATGTCTCAGTATGCTACAGATTTTGCAAGGGTCTGTAATCAGCTGAGGTATATGGAGAAGCATTTTCCTCATATCTGCACCCATCTCTTGGCCCTTGCTCTGTATTCACGAGTAATGGAATTGACAAAGGTGCTCCTAGTTCTGTAGTGCTTACTGGGTTCAGGCAACCCCCTGGCAGATGACATAACAGGATATCCTAAATTTCACTAAGGAAATCTGTAGACTGCATCCCTAGCAACTTCACAGGACAGCTAACTTTCTGCAAAGAACAGAGCTGCTTCAAATGGGCACCAGTTTAACAAATGTTTTCTAATTTCTCGTTCTCACTTAAGTTCTCTTGTTCTTTCTGTTTTCTAAAACTTGCCTCCATAGGTAAAGCAATCAATGTATAATTGTATTAGTCGAGCCATGGACATATAAAAATAAGTAAGGACTATTTTTCACTTCAAGTTACTTTATCATGGTAGCATAATCACAATTCCAAAATAATTTATCTTGAGAAACAGATTTTCTTTCAGCAAGGAGCTGGCATTCATTGCCACAGATAAAGACATTAAAAACCAAACCACACCCCCCAAAAAAATTAAATGCGCCAAGTATTGAAAAAGCCGCAACTAGAAAAATAAGACTTTTTAAACTGAATTGTCACTGCAGATAATGCTTTGCATTTGAAATATCCAGACAACTTAGAAGACTTCTGTCTGTTAAAAGAGTGTTTGATACAATTGCTTTTTTCCCCGTTTGAATTCATTTTCGTGTTTCACAAAACAAAATAAGATGCAGGCACACTATTATCTAAAGACTTGAGACCAGGTGATACTACAATAGCAAACAGTACGCTAGCAATGTCCCTGCATTCAAATATAAAATAAGAAATAAAAAATAAAAAACCCAAAACACAACCCCCCAAAAAAAAAAACCCCAAGAAAAAACTGATGCATTTGGTACATTCTTGTCTGTTTTGATGGACAAAGTAACTTTTGTCTTTCAAAGTCAAATATAGTACCTGTACACAACAAAACAACCCACAAATGCTGAAAGAGTGTGCATCTCTTGATGACTTCGGTTTGAAATTTATTTAAAGGAAGCACAGAAATAGGGAAGAGCAATTCCTATGCACTTTACGCATCAAGGAAGTCTTATGTCTGATTTTGACCTGACAAAGGAACACAAATACAGGATAAAAATCACTGTTCAACAACATTGCTTTTTCATCACTAGGGCTGACACTCCCAAAAGGCAACCGCAGAAATCCAGAAAAAATTAGGTTTTAAGATAAGCAAAGAAATTAAAGGTCAGGCAGTTCCTGGTATGGCCAAAATCAGACCCTTGCAGTTCTGAGAAACAAGATTCCTCATTCTGCCTCAAGTCGAGGTAAGACTGGAAGAATAAGATTTCCAAATGCAGAGTCTTGAGTTATGAAGTATCCTGAGGAATGTGCATGTGCATGCTGGAAAGAGAAGAACAGTTGTTAATGCATAACTCCCTGCAGCACTGATATAATTTAAGACTTTACAGTTTTTGCAGTATTGATTATTTATCTCTCCCAGTTTGGTCCTCAACTCTGATAGTAAAGTTCAAAAGCATTTTAGATCAGCCCCACCTGAACAGTGCCAATCAAGGGAATTAACCTGACCACTCTCAGCTGCTCCTTTTTCAGCAAATCCCATGGAGGTAGGCAGAGTGGTAAATGAACTCCTGGTTGCTGTCCTGTGCCTAGACCCCATGTTTTCACTCTCATCTATCCAACTTACAGGTCCTGGTTTGTGACAGATGCCACATATGATGGCCAGAAGTGTGCATCAGTAGTGTCACACAACCTGAGGCTGCATGCACAAATGACGTGAGCAGACACACTCCTGTACAACATGGGACACCAGCATTCTGCATACAATTTATATACGCTCTTTCACCTGAGAAAGTCAGCTGTTGCTTATGGTTCTGGACAACCTCTGCAAAATCTACACAGATGTTCCCAGTTCAAAGACTGGGGATAAGTTCGACTGCCTGCATCTTCCTTACTTACACCATTAGGGAAAAGCCCTAGTGGGTATCAGGTTTAGTTACAGCCAGCAGCGTGCCCTCGCACCCTACAAGCTAGCAGCACAGTGGGATGCATCTGCAACAGCACAGCCAGCAGCCTTAGGGAAGCTACCCACGAAGCTGCATTTGCAATACTGTGTCAGTTTGAGGTACAAAGTGCAGCAACTCCAACAGAGACCCAAAGAGACAGCTGAGGGCAGGGCTGGAGCTCTCAAGGTCCATGGGATAGTGAGAGACTTGAGCTTCCCATAAGAGGAGAAAGCTGAGGGGAGATGTTAAGCTGTTTTTAGATACCCAGTGACAGAATACAGAGAAAACAGAGCCAGATTCAGAGACAAGAAAGGCTGCAAGAAGTCCATGCCTGAAAAACTTCAAAACTTTGACTGGACCATGCTCTCAACAATGTGATACAGCACTAGTGTGGGCCATACTTTGAGCAGGGCACTGGACCAGCAGCCTACAGAGGATCCTTCCAGCTTACAATGCTCTATGATCAACAAAGGACACCACCCAGAGCTCACTTCTGCTCCCTTTCATTTTAGAAGAAGCAATCTGGGGCCTTTGCTAGGAAATAGAAACACAAGAAGGCATAAGGGTATGTGAACAGGGCTGCTAGTTACATCTTAAGTGTTTTTTCCTATTCCTGTGCCCTCTGCTGAATCATGCCCTCTGGTGTGCCAGGAAGGCAGGAGGCCATGTACTGGCATTCCTGCTCAATTTCCAATTTCAACACAAAAAAAAAAATCAACCTCATCTGACATCAGCAAAATAGCAGCAAATAGAGGCCTATAAATGTACAAGTAAGTTTTCCAAATCTTTCACCCCATCACTTGTAACCGTAGAGTATTTACCTGGCATCTACTCAGATGCAACCAAGGAAAGCTGTGCAGCTAGTTCTCCCTATACCTCACAAGACATTCAGAAGTATAGTGAAACTGACTCTTCACTGAGACGTATAGGACACCTGTGATGATATTGTAGGCTACATTCTTACAAACATATCAGGGATAATGAGCTGGTAGATTTAAGCTTTCATAACAGAAGAAAAAACTTCATTTGTGACAAATACAGAAATGTATGAAACCTAACCTCTAAAAGGGACTTTTCATTGTCTGTAGGCACAGAAAGGATCTAAAACAGAGCCAAGCTAAACTCTACCTGACAATCAGCTTACCTGCAGTGCAGCCTTCTGTTGTGCTGCGATGTGCTGTTGCTCAGCATGATCACGGAAATCCTTGTTCAGAGGTGATCTTGCAAGTGCAATGCTGCAAAAAGGAACAAAGTGGTATGACACACACCACAAAAAAGTATGTTCTTGCCATTTTAGCTATAGATTCCAAGACTTTCACAGCTCACGATTTATTTGACTCACAGCTTTACGATTGTTAACTATTGTTTAGAATTACTATTTGTTAACATAAGAGAGAAAAGGAAAACGGAGTGGCCATAGTATCATTTGACTTAGCATAAATACCTGATGCTAAACTAAACCCAGGAGACTCACAGTCCTGAAGCCTGTTGTGGATTTCACTCATGGAAGTCAGTGGAACCACTGGGGTGCAACATCAGACAAAGTCAGCATTTTTAAAACAACAGCTTTCTGTTTCCACCATTACTCAGTCACTCAGTGATGGTTCTAAATAACTGTGATAAACAGAAGGACTAACAAGAGCTCTGCAGTCTTCAGTATAAGACCAGTTTTTCAGCAGGTGGGCAGCAGATCCCTGCTTATGTTAAAGGAACTTCCTAAAATTAGGAATACCTAAAATTATTTTGCTTATCTATCTCAGTGGAGGATATATTAGGTTTCAAATTAAAATTTTATAGTTTTTGCTGGCTTTTGTATCTCATAACTTGTCCACCTTGTAACCAAAAAAAGAAGAAATAAAAAGCTTTTTTTGCTCCCCAGTTCTATGTAAGTAACCTGATCAGCCATCCTCCGGACAGAAATCAGTAAGGACTGCCATGAAAGCTGTACTGTAAGGCAATTCACAACTATGCTGCAACTGGCTCTAGAGACTGGGTGCTGAAAGCCTCTCTCCTCCTCAGTAACAAAGGTATGAAGGACAACAAAAGAACCACGCAAACTCTTCAACTGACCCTTCTCATCAGCTTTAATGTCAACACCTAATTTAGTACTTCATTTTTCAAAAGCAGCCATGCTCATGAAAAGATCTTTAGCAAATCTATGCCTAAGTACACAATGAAAGCTAAGTAACAATCCTCTCAACAGATTTTATGACAAATGTTAAGTTCAGCTTCACTGTTGGAAATAAAAAGTACTGCTCCATTTATTTAAAACGTAATGGTTTCAGCTATTTTGAAGGTATTTGTTTTGCATTTAATTCTGTACCCTCTAATTTTTCAATATGATTTCTGCAGATAATCTTAAGGCTTCATCATAAGCTGACACTTTTCAAGACAGGCCTTCTGTTCTTGGACAGAAGATTCCCATATGCCAAGGCCAGAAATCAATCAGTTCATTTACCCTTACATGCCATTATTGTGCTATAGGTATATCAAGCACTTTTCTGCCAGGTCTGCAGTGCTTCTGTGGTCTCATTTGTGACAACTCTGTGGTCCCAAACCTTCAGCAAACATCCCTATCACAGACTGTCAGCTGCTCAAAAATGACACTTCAGCCCACCATGCCAAAGCAGAGAGTTTGACTGCATCTTTGTAGGTTCCCCCCCATA
This sequence comes from Psittacus erithacus, assembly GCA_009867235.2. NCBI lineage: Eukaryota > Metazoa > Chordata > Aves > Psittaciformes > Psittacidae > Psittacus > Psittacus erithacus. The sequence goes on from WYDI02002149.1 coordinate 57,566, forward strand.
CCCACTTTCAAAATTAGTAAATTCCAATTCTGATCACAAACACAGTGTTATCTTTCCATAAATAAAAAATAGAGCAAACAAGCACTCCCTGAAACTCTGCCAGACTTGCAATGGAGCACTGAAACACTGTTGCCTGGAGTCAGGATTTGTAGGTAGCAGTATGATATTCCTATTTTCCTCTCTCATCAAAAATTTTGCTTATATAATAACTGTTTACAGAGATACTCTGAGATCTAACTCTGGCAATTGCAAATATTCTGTAAGCTTTTTGACAGTTTGAATGAATTAAAGGTGACCTAGAATCTCCTTGAAAAACAAACACAGGCATCACTCAAGACTGTATTAAGAGTACTTGACTCTTGTACAGATACTTCATGTAACATACAACCTAAAAGACAGCACTGTGCTCACTTCATGCTAACCCAAAAGTTCAAGTATCTCAATTTCTCCATGTAAACCAGTGTGAGATTTTACAGTTACTGATTTATGATCAAAATCTAATATTTTTGTCTTGAATACAACACTGTATTTTTTACCAGATCTGCAGTAACATAAAATGGTTTTGTCTTGCACAGAGGGGGTTTCAAGGGTAACTCACTTCCTAACTGTTCTTTTTAAACAGACAGTATCCTGAACCTAATGGTCTGCTACTTCCATTCCTTAGGGCATTTCAGTCTAATAATTAAATGCTTTCTCAGTGCCTGCTCCTGATTTTTCTTTAACGTAGACTTTAATACAATTTAGTGAACTTATCTGCTTCTGTCCTTCTCAAAATTCAGGGTCTGTAAACAATTTTAAGTACTAGTATGCTGCTAAAGTGCAAAGTTATTGAGGATGGTCAGAAAACACTCCTAATTGTTTATGTAAGTTCACAGCTCACTTGATTTTTTTTTTCCCCCCTCCTTTTTTAATGCAATCAGTGATTTCCAAACAGGTCTAAGAACATAAAATACCTGGCTCCAGGGTGATTTGTGGAAGACTGGTTTTGCATAAGTAACTTTCTCTTCTCCTTGTCTAGTTCTGCCAGGATTGCAACCCTATTTTTATTCTGGAAACCTGGTGGGAATGACAGAAAAATATTAGAGAGATTTACTTGATTTCTACGGCTCAAGTCTAACCTTCTGAAATTACAAGTCTCTGTTCAATATGACATTAAGATGAATACACTAATCTTCAAAGCTTTGCACCCATCTGAAAGGCTATTAATAAACAGGTTTCATTTTTTTCTTCTCTCATTTTACAATATAAAGTAGCTTCCTTAAGCTATCATACATATTAAAAGATAAGTTTTTATCTCAGGTTAGATCCCATCATTTCCCAGGACAGCTCTGAAACTATAAACAACATCTGTCATCAAATACTTGCCTTTCAAAAAAAGTAAACTTACCAGGTTCTAGATTTAAAATGCAATCACTGAGCGTACAACTAAATGATAATAGTGGAGTAATATACTCACAAGGCCTGATTCCTCATGCCAGTGAACTCAAGCTACAATACAAGTTTTACATATATAACAGTAAGAATGAGACTATCTTACACATGCTTATGCAAAAAAATACCACCTTTTATTCAATCTATGCAGAAAGGTTTTAGTTTTAGTATACTGATGTCCTTAACATATACACACTACCCTTATTCTGAGTATGACAACAGTGGAATATGACCACAGTGCTGGAATAGAGAAGCAAAATTTGACGGTCTGGACACAACACGAGAGTGCAACCTTTATTTGCTTTGTACATCATTCTCCCACAGGGACCATGCATACTAAAGAAGTCAAGAAGTACAGGAAGTAGAGTGACTAAGGTAATTTAGAAAATGCCTAGAATAGCTGCCATTTGTACATTTTCAAAGGTGCCTTCTAAATGAAAATGTAGCAAAACTGCTGTACGGACATAAGACTCTTCTATGGTAAGGGATCTCTCTGTGGCCACCAGATAGACAAGATCCACAAGTCCATGATGTTGGCCAGTATGCCCGTACAGCACAACTGAGGACAACAGGTACAGGGCTAACTCTTACAAACCTCTATGCCAAAAAGGACATGCTTCATGTCAAGAATATACACTTCTTTTTATCTATAATGGTGCTGCTACCCTGTAAATATGAAGCCACTACACTGTCATAAAAGAAGAGATGTAAAAGTCAAGTTATCTCCTTTATTTCCTCCATACAAAATGTCAAAGTCATTTGTGCTGGGAACTGCTGTGTCTTGTGCCCTTGCTCTGAGTACTGTTTTAGTAACACCACTAAAAAATGGCAGCCCACAAACCGTTACGCAGGCCAGACACCATAACTCTTAAGGGGTGCATTAGTATGTCAAGTAACATGATTTAAAATTTATTTTCAGTAGATGTACTCAAAGTTCATTCCCTTTGAGAGATCTTCTGTTGCTGCTCAATTACACAATCCAAAATTCCTTTCATATGGCTCAATGAAAGAGACCATTATCAGCTAGAAACCTTCAACTCTAAACAATAATTAGCATCCTTGTTGCCTTGCTATAAACCCATCACCTTTTCCATTTTCTATGCCTAACACATGCACTCCTGAGCCACAGTGTCTTGGTGTTCTCAAAAAGAGTAGACCAATTTGATTACGTTTTACTGTGGTTTTATGCAAGATCATCCATTATCACCTTTGCATTTGTTAACAGATTTTTAAATTGAATTTAATGAAATGCTATTTTCCCACCTGTTAATCTCTCTTTCCCACAAAAAACACCTCTCTGTTCTGTAAGTGTACTCATTCAGGTCTTCAATGTTTCTCTGCTCTTCAGGTATCACACACTTTTTATTAACACCCTTGCAATGACATTGAAACATCAAAACCCAGCTGAATGTGTGCTCCAAGAGATACAAAGGCTACGAAATCTTGCTGACAAGGTAAGACTTAACATATCTGAGTCACAGCTAGCCCAGACTTTACTGTCTTGCGAATTCTGGAGACAGTGATGTAATAGGATGACTGAAGTGCCTTTAAGAGGGTCTGAGCTAAAATGATCATGTCTGTATGCTCATTCTACAGTTTTCAGCCAAAAGCTTAGTATTTGATACATTACTCAGCAGCCTTCTGCTAGTGCTTATCTATCCTGAACTGCATATATCTAAACACATGCCTCGAATTCAGACTATATGGTTACTGAGGCAAGAAAAAGGAGACTACTTTTTAATATGTTGCTCTCAAATAAAAGGTAAAGACTAAATATGCTTATATTTATTATGACGCAGATGGTATGATTAAGAAAGGCTTGAGATGTGTCAGAATAATATTTTAAATGCTGGTTTTAAACTGTAATCAGAAACAGTGCAAGATTATCACTGTCTTCTATTTTAGCATGAGTCTTGCTATAGTATCTTATGGCAGAAACTCTAGAGGAATCCAGAAAAAAAAAACCCAAGTATTTGTTCTTCCTTTTCTCATCCCTCTACTACATGTTTTTTTCCTGCCTTTTTTTTTTTTTGAAGTAGCACTTTATGCTAGAATTCAGACGGCGCCCATCAGCAACCTGCTGTACTGAAAAGTGATTTATTTAAAGGAATGCTAAATGCAAAAAAAGCTTACTTGAGAAAATGGAGGAGGACACCCAACACATACATGTTAGTGCTCCTCAGCTGAGCAACGTGAAATTCCTGCAGGTATTTTAAACTCTTAAAATGTCAACAAAATACGTTCATATGAAAGTTAACAATGGATGGGGTGGGATATGAGAAATCCATTTTTAAGAGAGAAAAATCTGTCATCCTTACAAAATAATTCAGCACATCTGACAATACATATGCGAGACTTCCATTTATATTCTTCTCTGCTCAAGACCCCAAAGTGCTTCATTAAAGACCAACTTCAAAGAGCTACAGAAGTTCTCTTTTACTTTTCAGTTACAATGAAAGTAATTTTCCATCTGTAGATTTGATATGTCTGTTCTGCTTTCTAATACTAAAAATGCAGACATGAAACAAAAAAGTCATCCTTAGAATAGACTGGATTCTCACCTGTGAAAGGAAGCGTAGATTTTCAAACATAGCAGCTTCTTAATAAAGCTTCAAGTTCAAACTTAACTTGGCCAAGTTGCAGTACTATTTTGAGTTCAAACAGTTCACGAATATCGCGGTTCACTAATATTCTTCTCTGCCTTGCAGACACAAGAGGTTCAACACAAAATGACCCGTTCAAGGCAGCTAAAACAGATTAATGGCAGTGTCAGATGTCAAACTGAGCACCTGGATCTTCAGATTACTCTCTAAGGTAGCAGATTAAAATTTAAACCTGTTCTTTCCGACACCTTTATTTCTGACATCAGTACCTGTATTACATGCTCTGTGCAGGAGCTAGAAGTTTACTTGCACAGAAGTTTTGCATGTGAAAGACAGAAAATTAGAGCAAGTTGAAGCCTTGATGAACGATACTGGTAGCTTTAAGAGCTCACAGCAAATTTCACTCTTTAACCTAATCCTAACACCCTACCTCATTGATATGTATGTTAGTTCTACTAGCTAACTCTGAATGGCAAGAAACAGCATTACCTTTATCTACTCGCTTTTCATCTTGTAATTTTTCCCCTAATATGCTGACTGCTTCAAATTCACAGTATATATACGTTTTTTCTAATATGCATTTATCATTTGTCCACAGATGTGTAACAGCACGAAAGAGCCCTCCACCACCACTCTGTTCAAGATACACTTCTATTTGGGAAAAATGGTTTCAAAGCTGGATGTCTGCTCTAAGCTCTGTACATTAAAAAGCACTGTCATTGCACATCTCTGCCTGCTCAATTCAGAAAGCATTTTCACAGTAATTTCTTTATTGAAGTGCCTGCTTTCATAAATGGTGAGGCAGCAACCTCTTAAAAAGCAGAATCTAAAGACCTATTAAACACATAAAGCCTGTGAAAAGGATGAAATAACTGTATTTTGATTTTCTCTTCTGCTTATGACTATTGGCATCACAAAATTCACCTAATAGTTTGCTACACATCAATACAATTTAGTAACAGTTGACATTCAGATAGGCTTTTATATACATTGTGTGATAGCGAAACAAAAGGCATACTAGTAATTTGGTAAATTAACTTGAATTACCAAAATGTGCATCAATATATTTTGTTTGCCTTCCAGAAAACAGCTACATGCACAACTGAACAAAACTTAATGACTGCTTTATGTCCACAGAGTTCTCCAGAGAATAGATATGCTAAAGCCCTCAAGTACTATGCTTGCACACAAATCAGACCTGGATGCAGAGCAGCAAAGTTCGCAGATGATGACATAATGCAAGGCAGAACAGTACAATCTTCCCTTTTAACACACTCCGTAAAGAGAATGCTAAATCTAGCTGCTCAGACTGTGTAACATGAATGCGCTCACATACCTTTAGGCCAAAAGGATAAACAACCACCAGGATAGAAGCAGACCTTGTCGAAGTCTTTAATTTAGTAGCACGTAAGGTATGCTGTAGCCTTGCTGTGCATAAGCAAAAGCATAAGAGCAGCCTTATTAATGCATGTTGTGTAAGTACTGTGAAGTACTGCTGCAGAAGCAGTGTATTACCAAGCACCTGAAATTTTTGTAATTTAAAAGCTGATTTCCCCCACCACCAAGATGTACCACTCTGGTCTATAAGCTCGTCTTGTAGAAAATATGCAGCACACTAAAGCTTTCCTATTTCTTTAAATGCTGCAATGAGTCTCATGCAAATGGTGCAATCAGTTCCATGTGGTACTAATGGTCTGAGTAAGGCTTTCATTCAATTCTGTTTGGTGTTGCTACACTCAAACAAGTTCTCATCTTTGAAATTCTAATCAAAAGAGTGCTTTCCTGGAGGCCAATGAATTAAAAAGTCCAGTCCTCAAAATATTAACCTTTGTATCCCAATCTGCAACTAACAGAGAACTTAATTAACTCCTAGGGAAATACCCCATTCTGATTAAACAGAAAGAAACACCTCAGTACAAAAAATTACAGACACAGTCTACCTGTATGGAAGGCTAATGTTTAATTCATCTTTGCAGTCTGAGTAGGTGCTACCATTTGTAACACTTTCAGTAAGTGTTTCAGTAAACCCCTACTCCTTTTGTCCAAGAAGAGGAAAATGAGAGAACAAACTGCCTGAACAGTACCCATACATGTGCCATTCAGCAAGCTGAAAATGTAGTATTTGTCTCAATCATTTTGACTTCAGGTCTGCATCTGGCCAAGAGAAAGACACAGAAGCCTTAAACGGTCACTCATATTTACCGAGGTGTATTATTTATCAGCTCATTTGGATAATTAAACTTGATGGGTGTTTCTTGCCTGCTTAGTGCAAATAATTTTCATATTAACACAGTTCCTTTAGTGAGTCTCTAAAGAGTATCTCAAAGTATAAAAGCAGGTTGCAAGGCTCTAATACCTTAAAAGCCTCTGGAGTTTGGAAGGAAGAAAAGACGTTCTGGCATGAAAATCTCATTCTACTTCTCAGTAATTTCATATATTTAAGAAGTAGCTTTTGACCCTCTGACACCACTGTAGCCCTTGCAGTGATGCTGACTTACTATTCACAGAATAAAGTAAAATTTACCATTACATACCAAAATCTTCTTAGAGATTGAACTGCAACTCTCTGCAATCTGCAGTACTTCCCTCAACACAACACGAAAGCTCAATAAGTGTTCAAAAAACTTATCTTCTTTTGTCAAGTGTCTATCTTTTAGATTAATACATTTCTTCTGTATTTGTTTTGAAAGCAGAGGGTCACTGGGAGGGATGACCACAGAAGTGATCTGGTACCCCTTCAAAGTATCAGCATTTCCAAATTAATTACACACAGCCTTGTGGGACTGCTTTCTGGGTATGGATACTCACACAAATGTGCGTGAAGAAAGTTGTGGTTGCTGGGAAACCAAATTCTAAATTCGTTTCTCATAACCAGTTAGTGAAGAGCCATACCTAATCAGCTTCTTAATTCTCAGCTCTTCTGCAGACAATGCTGAGTTCCACTAGGATTTCCAAAAAGCCCTCTAGAGGGCGCTTTAAGACCTTCCTTTAATTCATTAAGTGACCTCCCCAAAGACCCTCAGCTCTCTCTAATGCACTTGCCTTGCACAGACAGATGGACCATTTCCACATCTTGAACCATTTTATGGACGCAGTTCAGATGTGTCATCGTGCAAAGAAGCATTTCATAGGAGTCAGCATTATGATTTTATTTGGCTTTTCTTCCTAAACCAAGGCAGTTGCAATCTGTCTTTGATGGGTAACTGCTGCCTGGGTCTTGCTATTCTCATCATGAAGTGGAGTATATTAGATTTCTGGCTGTTCCTGATGCTGAGCACAAGAGCAACAAGTCATGCTCAGTGTTAAGCACCATGTCTAAAATATGCTTCAGGCAACAACCAGAGGCACAACAGGTGCTTCACAACCTGAGCATGAAGGAATGCACAGTAACAGAGCTCCCCAGCCATCAGTGGACTTTTAATATGTGTGCCTTCTCCCAGGCAGCTTGCTCACGCTGTATTACTTTCAGCTCTACCTTCTTTTGTCTCTTCCCCTTTTTGCTCCTTCTATAAACTTACAGTTTTGGTGACTTCTATGGCATCTTGCTTAAGTCTTTCCCCAGGAATACTTAGATTAAAACTTACCTTGTCCTGAAGGATTTGCTGCCATCCTTTAATTTTCAGTCCTTGTTTTATTCAGCTGCAGTTCAACTCTTTTAACCCCACAAATATCTGCAAAACAGGCACAATAAATGAACATATTCCTTTAAAAGAAAAGCTTGCATTTCATTCTGTTATAGAGTTCAGAAATGAAGCAATTATTACAAAATATAAGCTAAATACAACATGCATGTTGCTTAAAATACATAAATACTATTTACATTGCTCTGATTGAAATTTTTAGTTTGAAATATGAAACACTATGATCAATTTTTACCACGGACATGTAGTGACAGGATGGCTTTAAACTGAAACAGGGCAGATTTAGGTTACTATAAGGAAGCAGTTCTTTACTGTGAGGGTGGTGAAATACTAGAAGAGGCTGTCAAGAAAAGCTGTGGCTGCCTCATCCCTAGCAGTGTTCAAGGCCGGGCTGAACAGGGCCTTGAGCAACCTGGTCTAGTGGGAGGTGTCCCTGCCCACGGCAAGGGGCTTGGAACTGGATGACCTTTAAGTTATCTTCCAACCCAAACCATTCTATTATTCTATGATCAAATTTTAGTTACCTTTTTAATATATTTTAGTAACTGAAGAATAACCTTTAGAGTCATTCTAGAGTTACAGACACCTTTTCCGGACAGAACTTTTTTCTGTCAAAGTATGTCAGACTACATTTAAGAATCACACTAAAGTATTATACTCCTTAAATGCTAAAGCCCTCAGTTTAAGCTCCAACTGAAAAAAAAATACAAAAAAAAAAAAAAAAGGAAAAAAAACCAACCAAACTGATTATTTGAGGAAAGATAATTTACATCCCAGCTACATAGCCTGCTGAAGGCCACCATCTTCACAGCTGTGGCTGCTATACAAAGAGGGATGCCCGCTCCCCAGCCATACATCACCTCGGGCCACCATCAACTTCTGCTTCCATTAAGGTGCCAGGCTATGAAGCGCAGCGCCAAGGGCTCCAGCTCAGCCGGGTGGAGGGCAGGGATGGGAGCACCGAGTCCTGCGGGAAACGGCAATCGGAAGCCTCGGTCGGATTTCAACGGGAGACCAGGGTAACAGTTACACCCCGGGACGGCGTGCCCCTGAGGAACCACGGCAGCACAGCAAAGAACTAATTTAAAAACGGCATTAACGCAGAGCCGTAACACGGCTCAGAACGGCCTAACCCGCACCGCGGCCAGGCCCCGCTGTGCCCTAGACCCCGGCTGCCGCGCCGCGGGCAGGCCGGTACCAGGCTCGGAGGTACCCGGAGCTCTGCTCCCTACCTATCCCCCTCGTCTCTCCCCCCCCCTTCCCCCCCGGTAATGGACTCCCCCACCTGCTCTCCCCGGTGCGTGCGGACACTCCCGCTCAGCTTCTCCTTCCAGCCTGAAAGGGCCGGACTCTCCTGCTGCGCACCCCTCCCCACGGCCCGGTGCGGCCCCTGCCCTCCCGCTACCCACCTGCCTGAGGGCTCGGGCTCCGGCTCCGTTCCTGCCCGCCTACCCGCCCCTAGCCACAGCCCGGCGGCACCGCGGCCATGCCGCCCCACCCCTTCCCAACTCGTTTTTCCCCGCCCAGCCCCGCCGCAGCCAATAAGCTCGCGGCACATGCGCATGACGCACATATTGCGCGACGACACCTCTCCGCGCGCGCCGCCTGCCTCCGTCCCGGGAGCCTCCAAAGTGTGCCACTTGACGGATGGGTCTAAGTGTCCAATCCGCTTCAAGCGGGGGTTAAGCAGGACCCGCCCCCCGTCCCAGTCTCCAGGCAACGGGCGGGGTCGGGCATGGCGGTCTGGCAGGGCGGGGCCTGGCTGGAGGGTCGGAGCCGGAGGACGGGAGCTGGGGCAGGGTGGGGCTTAGGTCGGCCTCGTAAGTGCTGGTTTTAGCCTGTGTTCCTGCTTCATGGCTCCTGGAAGAGGCGTCGCCATAGATACGGGAACGGTTCAGCGGCTAAGCGTGAGGATCACCCCTGGATCACACTTAAGGGGTCTTCAGGCATCAGCATAGTTAAATGGGGAAGGGAAAAGGAAGAAAAGTGGAAAGGAAGGGTTGTTTAGTTTTTTATCATAGCCATAAAGTTAGAATTTGAATTCTGTGGGAATAACTATTTGGCATGAATTCCAGAAGGGATTGTGCACTCATGTTACTGTTTACATGGTTTGTTTTTGAAATACCATGTAGCAGGTTTATAGACTCATAGAGTAGTTTGGGTTGATAAGGACCTTAAAGCTCATCCAGTTCCAACCCCCCTGCCATGGGCAGGGACATCTTCCACTAGACCCAGTTGCTCAAAGCTCTGTTCAACCTGACCTTGAACCTACCAGGGATGGAGCAGCCACAGCTGCTCTGGACAACCCATTTCAGTGCCTCACCACCCTCACAGTAAAGAACTTCTTCCTTATATCTAACCTGAACTTAACACTGTTTTAAGTTTAAACCCATTACCCCATGTCCTATCACTACACTCCCTGATGAAAAGTGCCTCTCCAGCATCCTTGTAGATGCAAAATTCCAAAATCCTTCAGATTTTGGAAGGCTGCTAATAGTTCTATAACTGAGACTGTCTTTTCTTATGCGATTAGGCCTGTTCTGGAGAATAAGCCTTTTATTTTATGTTCGTGAGGTAAAAATACTTCAGTTTGACTCAGATCAAGCTGAGCAGTAATTTAAACTGTGGCGCTTAACAGCTGTACTTCAGATACATGGGTAAAATCAGTTATTAAGAACTGCCCAATAAATAACAGGCTGCAAACAGGGAGGGGGGCAACACTGAGCTTGGACTAGCCAAGAAATCAGTCACATTGCATACTTCAAATTTATACACAGGGGTTTTTGCAAGGCACTGAAGGATTTTCATGAAATAAAGGCCTTTTTAATTTAGAACCAAATTTAAAGATAAGCACAGAAAATCAGGTTTTTTGTTTGATTTTTCTTTTTTTTTTTTTAATAAGTGTTAGTTCAAGGTGTCTCTAGGTGGATACACTTTTATTGCAGGATATTAAACTTTTTATTACTGAGATTTTGGTGGTGTATGCAGCACACATTTCTGAGCAAATGACACTTCCTTGTGGCAAGGGAGATCTTGGATCTGTTAGTCAAACCTTCTTTAAACCGTGGCAGATTTCATCTGCTGCTTCTTCCATCAAGTCTGAGATGTCCATAACCTCATGACTCCCCAGGCGTAAAGTGGAAAAAGAGCTTATTAAAAACTTGTTTTAGTTACAATGGAACTATTGATATTGGTAGGAATATACACATTGTGTATACAGTGCTAAATGTCACGCTAGTCTGTTAGCTTGGACAGCCAAATACATGCATAACTTTGAAGGCAATTAACAATTTTTTAAGGTCTGCAGCAGCCAGCTATACTAGATGATACAGAAACAAGTCACATTTTTGAGAGCGTACAGAATGCATAAGAATCCAACCAGTATTTATAGTTGGATCAAATTCTGTGAGATGAGTAATGTTCTGCTAACCAAATATGCTCTCTGTCCATGTATTTTTACTTTTCAAAGCCTCACTAAGGGAAGTTTTCAGTTTGTGAAATTTGTTTCACTTTGTGAAATTTCACAAATTTGTAAAACTGAACAAATTTATATCTAGAGACTTATAACGTCCAGATATAGAACTTGGTTAGATAAATTATTTGCCTGGAAAAACCAGTCTCTGTGTGTTTGTGTGTGTTAATGAAAACCCAGACCAGCCCCTGAGCAACCAGCAAGCATCTAACAACCTCAGGGAGTTTTTTGTTTGCTTTAAAGCTGTGCTAAATAATACTGTGGAGGGGAAGCATTGCTGCCTTTCCCACATGTGGCCATTATTTTCAAGTGTTTGCCTGAAAATGCTGGTTGAGCACCTCCCCTCCTTCTGATGTTTTATTTTGGTGTAGTGTTTTGTTGTTTGTTTTTTTTGTTTGGGAGGGGGGTTGGTTGGTTTGTGGTTTTTGTTTGTGGTGGGGTTTTTTTGGTTTTTTTTGTTGTTGTTGTTGGGTTTTTTTGTTGTTTTTTTTTGCTGCTGTTGTTTTCTTTTATCTTTTCCATTTTTGTTATTTCTCATTGTGACTTAGGAACTGCCATGTGTGTTTTCTCCCCACTCACAACTCTCCTTTTTAATTATTCTCTCTTGGATGATTTTCAGTCCATTTTACCTGGACATCATGCTTGTAATCCTTAACTTCTGAGAAGCACTGGGAGTGAAAAGTGGTGCAGTGCCTAAACTAATAATCTGATAATAATAAATGATAATAAACCTGATGCATTTCTTTGCATTGTCATGCCAGGTCTGAGGATGCCATTCTGAAAAGTTGCAGTTTGAGACAGACAGGTTTAGCAGATGGGCTGTTATTTGACACAGCTAACACTGATAAGAATAATTAAGTAGTGGTCTTTGGCTGGGGGTCAAGTGAGAAGGGTAGAAAAGGAAGAAGTAGCAGGACAAGGAGAACAAGTCATTAGCAAGGTAGCTGGGCTTTGGAAAGGTTGGTTGAGACTCATTAATTCTACAGTTCTGTACAAGTGTGATGAAAATTGATATTTGTAGTACCTTTAGAGCGTCTCAATGAATACACAGTCCTGCCTGAAATCAAATGATCCTTTGGCTTTGGGATTAATTTCATATCAGTAAATTAATTTCCTCTTCGGGTTGCAGAAACAGAAAGGGATGTTGCCCCTGAAAGAAATGAAGTCTAATCTCTTTTGTATCAGGATACTTCCATTTTCCCTGAAATTCCTCCTTGTTCACCATAATAGAATAAAAAAATTGCAAAATACATAATTTATAGCATGTCTATTGGAATGTCATTACAAAATCTTCAATTCTAAAAAAAAGGCTCTTCTTGAACATTGCCTCACTAATCTGGCCATGCTGCTTCTTGAGCCAAAAAAGTGCTGGTTTTCAGGCTGCTGTTGTCATCATCTTGGTGTAGATGGAGCTGTCTATCTCATTAAATAAACAAAAGCTGAATTAAATTGGTCTGATATGAATGATCATAAACTGTAATATTTTAGAAAGGTCATGGGCAGTTCTGTTCACTATAAACTGTTTGCAGTTGACAAAGCTGAGGTAAAATAGTAATTTACTCTTTTTTTTTTTTCCCCCTAAGAGGAAAGTGGGCTGTGCAGGATGTCTCCTTGGTACAAGACCAGATCTTCCATAACGCTGCTATTATTTCCAACTGGCAGCGCTATTCATATGGATCCATTCTAAACACTCCCTTTTATTTCTGTATTTATTGTGCTTGTCACCAAAAAAAAAAAACCAACAAAAACCAAACCAACCATCCAACCAACTAACCAAATTAGAATGTTTTGTAGAGTCTTTAAACATTTTAGGTGGTTTACTTTTTTATGTCCAATTGCCTTAAGATACTGTACCCATAGTTGTAGTTGTTCTTCACAATTGGCCTGATTTTTATAGACATTTAGCGCAGACTTCTACTTTCTATCACAAGTACCCTATCTTCACACAATCCCCTTTTTTGCTTCCCCATCAAACTTGACAGCTTTGAAGGCCTCTAATGGAGCAAAAACTTGTCCATTAGCTTAAATGCATGCATGAGTAGTGATGTTAGCAGAATTAAGATGTTTATATTTTTCAGTGCTGCTACAGTTAGAAAATTAGATGCTGCCTCCTCGGTGTTTAGCTGTACATTCTTGTGCCTGCTGCTGGGGCCAGATGACACACATGCTGATGCATTCAGAAGTTCTCTGTTTGTGTGTGGAAAAAACATCCTACAAGAAGTCAGCTACACTGCGTACCTTTTTTCTGTTTTGATTCATGCACAAAAGATTTGGAGTTGTTTGTAGCCTCTGTTAATGGTGCATGACTAGTTCTAATCAAGGTGCAAGAATTTTCTCCTAACTAAGTTTTCAAATGTAAGTCTTAAAAAAACACCCCAGTCTTATCTTCTGTCATTTTGAAGTTCCAGCTACTGAAATCAGGTGCATAAAATTGTCATCTTCTGTGTTAAAAACAAAAGTGATGTTCTCTCATGGCTGAAGGGGAAGCTAGAAACTCACCTCAGTCTGTGGTATGAACTTGCACAGAAGACAGCAAAGAAAAGGCCAGACAGTTGTACAGATATTTCAGGTTACAAATTTAAAGTAAGTTTTATATATGTTGAGGTATTATTTATGATTTTTAAACTCTTCTCATAGAATCAAGTCTAGAATGGTTTGGGTTGGAAGGGACCTTAAAGCTCATCTAGTTCCAAGCCTCCTGCCATGGGCAAGGACATCTTCCACTATACCAGATTGCTGGAAGTCCCATCCAACCTGACTTTGTTCTTGTTCTTAGTACCATAGTTTAAATTTGCTGCTGATGGTATGTATTGCTGTTAAACCTGGATTGCTGCCTATACAGGTATTTACAGACTTAGTACTGCAGTGAGAGTTAAGATGGGCATCTGTCTTTAGTCCTCAAGAGATTCACAGATACCCCAGTCCTGACCATTTGGTTTCAGAAAATGCATGTTGTTATCAGAAATGAGTTGTAGTGAACATTTATATTTAAAGTGACCTAGGGATCAATAGGAAAGAGACCTACTCAACAGTTACCTATGTTGACTTTATATCATGCTATGGTGTTAGAATTCTTAAACATAATTATCATAGAATTTAGGAGTATCACCATAATAATCACCAGGTTTGTGTATTTTCCTGCATAGAAGTCCTTCTCCTAATGTTTTCTGAGCTTTTTCCAATCAGGCTTCAGTTTGTGTGACTTTCAGGTGTGCAGATATTCCATTATTTTTTTTTATACTGATCCAGCTAGTTATTTGAAAATGTTTCTAAGTAGGATGTATCATATGAAAACAGTAAGGAACACATGATTTAGCACCAAGCAGAAAACATCTAGGTAACACAGATAAATCTGATTAGTAAACAAGGAGACATATATTGCCTGGACATAGATAATATATTCACAGGGAGCCAGACCAGTCAGCTTGGAACTTCATCCTTATATACAGGGAGATTGACAGGTCACCTCACATCACTTCAGAAAATAGACAAATGACTTCCATAGCAACAAACATTATCTGAATCAGTTGGGCTGGAAGGGACCTAAGAAGGTGTCTGGTCCAATCTCTTGCTTAAAGGAGAGTCAGAGATGAGATCAGATTAGACTGTCCTGAAAATCTCCCTAGGGCAGAGATTGCACAACCTCTCTATACAACCTGCTCCACTGCTTAGCTGTCCTCAGGGGAAGAGTTCTTCCTAACATCCATCAGGAATTTCCTGTTTCAATTTATGCCCTTTGTCTCTTGTCCTGCTGCTGTGAACTGCTGTGAAGAGCCCAGCTCAATCTCTTCCATCACCTCCCTGTGGGGTGATGGGGGTTGCAATTGAGTGCCCTTGATGCCATGTCTACTCTAGGCTGGAAAAGCCTCGGCTCTGCAGGTTCTGCTTGCAGGGCAAGTGCTTCACCCACCAGCTGTTTCAGGGCCCTCCTCTGAACCTTCTCCAGTTTGTCAGTGTCCTTGTTGTATTAAGGGATGCACAACTGGATGCAGTGTTTCTGATAAGGTCCAATGACTGCCAAGTAGAGTGATTGACTGCACCCTCAATCTGCTGCCAGTGCTGCTGGCTTTCAGACAGCTTGGGTACCATCGGCTGTCTTTGCTGCAAGGATGCAGCAAACTTACGCTCAGCTTGCCATCTACCAGCCCAGGAGCTTTAATGTGCAGGTCATTTGTACCTGCACAGAGCTAGAATGTCTTCAGGTTTCCAAATGTTGATGGTCTTGGTGTAAACATCCCTGACAAGCTTCCTTTGCAGAAAGGTCTGAGTTGGAAATGCAGCTGGGTGAGGATGTTTCAGGGAAAAGATAGGAAGAGCTCTTGGTTAAATCATAAGCCTTTGGGATACACGCTTGCACAAAGCTGAAGGAAGCTGGTTCCTGAGGAGTGCAGCAGGTATGCAAAGCTGCTTTGTCACAATAGTTTCCATTTCAGATTTGCATAGCCTAAAAGAATGCTGGGGCGTATGTATTTATGCTGCCTCATTTTCAATGTTAACTTTTCCTGGCAAATAAATAGGTAGTTGTTTCTTAAGTGCTGTGAACAAGGCATATTTCACAGCCTCTCTCTCACTGGGGCCTAGGACTTGGCTAAGGTTTTTGATTGTCACCAGAGTTCAAACATAATATCTTGTTATTTATAGTAAGTAGTGATTTTCCCATAGTCTTTTCCTGTGGTAAATGCCATTTCATTTTGAAATGAAAGGCCTGTGCCTATCTTGCTATGTAGCACTTGGGTCTACACATGCAAAACTTTCTAGCTGGGTGGTAGGTAGGTAGTATGTAGTGGTGCTGCCCTTCCAATTCCAATGGGCCATACCTGCCCGAGACAAGTGGAACGTGAGCAAAAATACATACAGCATCGAGCTGGTTTTGATCATGTACCCATATGTGTATCTTCATGTTCCTATATAGAGCAAAGAAGGGATTGTGATTGTGACAGTGGCCCATCTCCTCCCCAGTGGCATGTGACTGCTACATCTGATCAGTGCTCAATTGTTTGCAAAGAAGAATTTACCAGGCAAACGTAGCTGCTGTGTCGGCTCAGGGAGTATCTTAAACCAGACTGTTACTTTGCTGTTTATTAATCATTCAGAAGTCATTAATACTTTTTTTCACTGTTACTGTGGATAATCTCTTTATTTTTGTAGTTGATACACGTTGTTAGGCAAATTTGCATGGATCATTTCTGCAGGACTCGATATAATCTTTCAGCAGATCACAAGAGCCTGAATTTAAGATTGTCTGGAAAAATAAAAAACTTGTTTCGGCACAGGGTCCGAGTAAAACTTTTCGACGCATCTTGTTCAAAATTCACTTTCTCAAACGTGATAGCCACCCTCGTGCTCACACCGCGACAGGCGTGAAGACCCTTCCGCCGAGTTTCCCTTAGTTTGAAGCCGGCGACCCGAGCCTGGAGCAGACGAGCAGCTAGTTTGTTCTTCTGCCTTTTGACCGCTGTTCCACACCGGCGGGAGCGCCGCAGAGGTAATCACGGCAGGGGCCACCCGACAGCAGGACTGCGGTCACGGCGGCGTGCGGGGGCTCCCCTGCCTGGCGGCCGGGAGCGGCCCGCCCGGGCCCGAGCGGCGGCTGGCACGAGCCGCCCCACTGCCGGCTCCGCCCCGCTCCCGCTGCCGGTCCCGTCCCAGCGCGGCCTGCCGGAGGCCTGCGCCCGCCGCAGCCCCGCCTGCTGTCGCCGCGCGGGGGCAGTCCCGCGCCTTCCGCTCGCCGCTCGGGGCAGGAGCTGTGGCCGGGGCAGGGGCAGGGGCAGGGGCTGGAGCCAGAGCGGGCGGGGCCGGCGGCCGGAGAGGGGCGGGGGGCAGCTGGCGCGGACGGCGCCTGGTAAAGGGGCGGGTGCGGCGACGCGGGTAGGCGCTGCTTTCGCTCCGCCTTCTCCACCTCCGCCTCGTAGTGCGGTGGTGGCGGGCAGGGTCCGGCCGCGGCCCCGAAGCGTCTTGCCGAAGCACCGCGGCCTCTGCTCCTTTTTTCCCGGGGTCACTGTCCGGTCCCAGCGCGATGTCGGGCTGCGCGGCGGGCGCTCCCAAACCTCTCACGTCCTCCGGGCCCAAATCTCTGCGGGAGATGCCGCATCCCCTGGCCACGTCCAGCAGCGAGGAGATGGGGCCGGCGCTTACCCCTAGCCCCGACCTGCTCCTGCCCCGCAGCATCGCTGACAAGGTACGGCCCAGGGGGCGGGAGTGCGCGGCGTTGGGAAGGATGCCTGCCCTTGCAGGGAGCATGGGGAGGGTCGTGTGTGTGTTTGTGTCCCTGCCACATCCCCTTCCTCGGATGCATCTCCGGCTCCCCGTAGGGAAGTGAAGCCCTGGGTGCTCCTGACATCCATTACAAGAGCCTGGGGCTAATCGGGGGGGTGAAGACACCCGGCGTGGGGACTGCAGGCACCGTGTCCCTGCCCGTGAGGGTCCAGCTGGAATACCGGTGCTCCCGCTGTCGCTAGAGTGGCTGCGTGAGGCAGGGTTTTACTGATTGTATCTTCCCGTGGTTCACACCCTCTACAGATGGGTCTGAACGCTTCAAGAATTGCTGCAACTCCCTCACAATCTCCTTCCTGTAGCCCTTATGGGTGCCTTGGGGCTCCTGTTGTTTCCTTACTGCCGAGCTTGCCATTATCTTGCCTGTGATTGTCCTCCCCGTAGCTGACCTCCTGCTCGCTTCTTCACAGCAGTGTAAGATGGAAAGGATGCTGTTGTAGGAACATCTGTGACGGCTTTCCCTTCCCTAGCTCTGGCATGTGTGTGTGGGACAGTAGCAGGATTTGTAAAGTGCTTTGCCTATGTGTGGGCCTTGGATGTGATAATTCCGGAATGTGAAAGCAGCAGTAGCGGCACGGCACTGCTGATACGTTAACTACACTTGCAAGGACTTGATATCTCTGTGGGCAGAGTTCCTGAAGTGTCTTAAGGTCGGATTTCCTGGGAGCAAGGGCTGCAAGGGACGAGCGAGATCGACTTGAAGCTTTACAGTAAGCTATTCTGGGGCAGCTCGTGTGTGAACAAGGTATTAGCTGCTAGTAGCAAGAGATGCTTCCTATGACGGTTGTCCTGGGCAGTGTGGAGCTCCTTCTGGGTAGGACAGGTCTGCTAGCCTCCAAAAACGCTGAGGCTGCCCAACAGTGTCTGGCGCATATCTCCGGTGTTCTAGGGAAAAGAGTCAGGGTCGTCAGGTCTCTTCCATGTGTCAGCTGTGCTGTGCAGATTCAGCACTTGTTCCTGCCTAGGTCGATGGCCCCCTTCTCAAACATTTGCCCACTGTTGTACAAGTAAGAAGCCAGGCTTACCTTCCCTTTGTGAATGTATGCTTTCGTCTAAGGAATTTGTCAGAACATTAATGGCCCTGTGAGACAAGGAGTTATGTGATTAAGGTGTGGGTAGGAATAGTGGAGTCTTTCGTCTGTGATAGATTGGATTTGCATGTAATGAGGTTGCTGTCTGACCAACCTGTAGCAATAGGAGTTGCTTTTTGTGGGTCTTTGTGTGGTGGTGGTACTGTACTCTGTTATCACTGTCCATCCACATTGCTGTGTAGCTAGTAAAAAGCAGTGTTCCAAAGAATAGCTCACACCCTGTAACTTCTTTCCTTATCTGTACTAATGAGCTTTTTTGCTTCTGGAGCTCAAGCAAGCTCTTCTCTGCTTTACTGCTTTGAGGTGCCTGAGAAGTGTATCAACATCCCTAATAATCTTGAAGCACAGGTAACTGTCTAGCCTCAGGCGGTCAGCTAACTTCTCATCGGTAGAAAAGTTTTTGCCCAGTTTTTCCACCAGCAGCACAGGTTTATAGCCCATCTTCTAGGACTGTCCTGTTCTAGCACTTTGCATCAGAAAAGTACTCTAAAGGGGAAAGCAAAAGGGGCTGATGTAAGCAATTTTTAGACTTGAGAGCAGTTTTGTGGTTGACCTGGAAATGGTACTAGGGTAATGAGCCTTGCAGAGTAAAAGGGTTTCCAGCAGGAAGAGGGAAGCATTCTTTTCTCTTCTCTTTCTTTTCTCTTCTCTTTCTTTTCTCTTCTCTTTCTTTTCTCTTCTCTTTCTTTTCTCTTCTCTTTCTTTTCTCTCCTCTTTCTTTTCTCTCCTCTTTCTTTTCTCTCCTCTTTCTTTTCTCTCCTCTTTCTTTTCTCTCCTCCTCTTTCTTTTCTCTCCTCCTCTTTCTTTTCTCTCCTCCTCTTTCTTTTCTCTCC
>WYDI02002150.1:0-18483 GCA_009867235.2 Psittacus erithacus
CCCATCCCTCCGGGAGCCGAGGGAGGAGGTGGGGGGGCAGTGAGTGGGCTGTGTGGCAGGCCTAAACCACGACAGTGGTAGAGGGGCTGCGGAGCTGCATGGGACACCAGGGATGGTGGCAGCCAGCAGGCTGGAAGCTGCTTTCACAGAAGTTCAGCAGCTATTTGAATTCACCCATTTCCCAGCAAGTTTTTAGTCCCTGACTGTGACTAAGGAGCGGTAGCAGGAGAAGTAGACGTACCAGCTGGCCTAGCAGTTGGCTCACCAGAGGTGAGGACTATAAAATAGTTATAGTTCTCTCAAAATTAGGCATTGCGTGTGAGCCTGCTTATGTACCTTGTTGGTGGTTTTTTTTGTCCCCTTTTGCTCCTCGTAATTACATATTGTTCATTAAACCAGTTCAATCATAGTTGCAGGTGAGGAAAATCGCTTGCTGTGCACAAGGCAAATTTGATTTTCCCACATTTCTGGATAGCATTTTTATAGCAACCCCTTTAAAGTTGAAAACATTCTGGTTTATGACAGTCTAAACCCAACAGAAAGGTTACACACATCCTAATGGCCTGTTTGAATTACAGTACATAGAGTAGCAATCTCCAGACTTTTCTCTTTGAGGACTTGTGGGGGATAGATGGATCCCAGCTGCCAGGAGAAGGCAAAGAAAGGTACAGGACATTTATAGCTCTCCCTCTGATTTTGAGGGAGATTATGGAGTTGCTTATTTACAGTCAGTTTATCAGGCTAATCTTATTTATTCCTCTGGCAGAGTAGCTGGCCCAGCAGTTAGCATTAGGTTTGGTGTATCCATTATTAGTAACTCCAGTGATACTGCCTTATGCCTGATATTCTCCCATGAAAAATAGAAAATAGAGATTAAACTATAGCATGGCATCCTGAAAATTAGTAATCATAGCTCCCAAATTGTTATTAATTACACATTTTAAAAGTAAGAGGAGGTCTCAGGCGAGGTGCAAGTTATTTGTGTTTGCTCTGGTCTAGTGAACATCCAGTATGAATTCACACGACTGCACAAAGAGCAATTTTTGTTGCTACGCAGTCAGGCTGAGTTAAGAGTGATGCAAGACAGGTTCAGAGTTGAAAGTGATCTTGCTAAATAGATAGAACAAGAATGTGAAATATGATAAAGGTGGTACAAAGGGTAAACTTAGTAGGAAAGAAGCAAAGGCAGAAAGTGCAGAGTGACTGGGTCAGCCATAAAAATAATGTAAATCCAGCGAGCCATACTGTTTCCAATCCCAAATTTTGAAATTTATGAAAAAGAATACCTCATGTGATAAATGAAATCTGAATATTGCTATCTCCAACATGACTCTGCTGCTGTCATGTGCTGGGATTTCTACTGCAACAGAGAAGATAAAAAATTTCCAGTAAGATGAGGAAGTGGAATGGGATTGAATGCATATGGTACATAGAGGACATGATGATGGCAGCACTGTAACCCACCACTTTTTCCTTGCTCTTTGAAGGCACTGGGCACTGTTTGTATCAAGGGCCTTTGATATGAGAATGGCACAAGGATAAGGCATATGTTGTTGGAACGGCACTGTGTTCACTGACCACCACATACAGATATCACATATTAAGTTTAAAGTGTCTAGAGGAGAGGAAGAGTGTTAAAAAATAAAATAAAATTAATCATGACCTGTGAGAAAAAGCTTCAGAAACTGAGAACTTTTTTATTTTAGGTCTGTTAAGGATTAAAGGCCAATTCTTTGTAAATCCTGAGAATTAGATTTTTTTGCAAGAAGGGAGATTTGAGATGTTACTAGGAAAATATGTTTCAGTAAGGTTAGAATAATCTGAGGAGATTCTGGGGATTCTTATCACTAGAGATTTTAAAGAAGTTTGAATGTATCAGCAGTGGTGATCTGCTTTGTTACCTCCTGCCTCACATGATCTCTTATGTGCTCTCAGGTTTTATATTTATGTAATTTTCATGATATCTCTAGGAAACTGGGAATGGCTGCTTCACGGTACTTGGGACACTGAAAAGATAATTTTCTACTATACAGCAACTTTCAATAATATATTATTGCTGTTCAATTATATATATAGCCTTTGTAAAACATTTAGTATGTTCTATTATTAAAAAATCAGATCAAACCCATTTTAAGTGACTTACATAAAACCACTGTAAATTAAGGTTGAAGGACTATAATTAGAATATGAAACTCAACAAGTTAAGTTACTGTTAGCTGGACATTTAGGAACTGCAAGAATTGGCCTTATATCAAGCTTTACTTTATATTTTTACTGCACTTCTGGACAAATCTGTCAATGTCTTAATAATGAAAAGAGTAATAATATATAGCAAGTTGGAAAGTTATTTCAATAGCTCAATTGAAAGAGCTGGAAATACTAAAGCTAGTAGTAATATAGAAATATAGCCTACGTGTTTATCTGCATAATAATACTGAGTCAAGGCTCTTATTTGTGAAATAAGTTTAAAAGATAAAGTGTTTCTAATAAAAGTAAATTGAAGATGAATTTACAGCAAAGTATTGCCAAAAAAAACCAAAACAAAACAAAAAGTTTTTTCTACCAAGTGCTGTTTAGTTATTAAGTATTTTCTGTATAACACTGTTAAACCCAGACCCACATCGCCCTTACACTAAGCTCCTAGAATGTCACAAGGTGTTTCACGTAAGCCTGAGAAAAAAACAGTTATGTGTTAGATTGTAGAGAAGATTATGTTGGGAATCTGACTTTGTTCAATTGCAGTGATCACTTGGTTTAGAACCCTTTTTTCATTGTGATCACGAGGAAGAATTTGGAAGGATTCCCACAGTAAGCATTTGTCATCCTACTGACCTTTGCAAAATGTCTAAGAATAAAAGGGAAACGGAAGTTCATGACTGTGTCCACTAAAATTAACAGTGCTTAACTGCATCATGCAGTTATGTACCATGCAGTTCGGTGAAACAAATAGTGCTGTTGTGGTATTGCAGAAATATTGATATGATATATTCCAGAAAACAGTGTTCAATACCTGGTCTCATAGTACTTATTAGACTACTTTAACATCTGGTCTGTAGGTTTGAAATTTTCTGTGTTTTATGTCTTTATAATTGCTGAGATCAGAATCATCACCTATTTTAGAGTAGTTCCATCAAGTCCAATTGTCAAACTGGCTTTGAGTTCCAGCAGCATCCCAGAAATAGGACTGCATTTATGCTATAGGTGAACAGAAAAAAATCCTCACTAGATTTCATAAAAAAGCTGTTTGTCTTCAGCAGACACTCTACATGAGCAGTGAACTGTGTCATACGTATTGGGATCCAAGTACCACTGTGTTTATTGTTTACCAAAGTTGTGTTGTAATTTTGTGCAGGCCAATCTGAACTGGTACATAAAGCAGAGAAAAAGTTGTTATCAAATATCAGTGAATGTGGAAAACTGTAGTAAGTTTGTAAATCTCCTTCATAATGCTGCTGTGTGAACAGTAAATTCCATGTTTTTAATGGAATACTCCAGTGTCATTTATGCATCAATAACTGGTTTGCAGCAAATTTTGCTTTGCCAGTGTTAGCTCATCAGTAATTATACCGGCAACATGCCTGCTTGTCCTCATCTTCTCAGTAGGCAGTAACAGCTTGAAAGTGTAGGTAGTAAATGCACACGTGAGACTAAGGTGCAGCTGGATCCTAACATCAGCATCAGTAATCATATTGTGATGTTCCTCCTATTCCTTGTTTTACTACCAAAAAGAAGCAATAAAGGTAAACCAGCATGGTCATCATGTAATTCATTACATATGACAATCTTCCAAGAGCTTTCAGACTGCTTAATTGAAGTACTCCTCTTGTTGATTGAAATGATTGAACATTATATTAAGGTAGATATTAACAGAAAATACACATACTGAAATCAAAAGCTGGTTATCAAGGGTACTGTTGATTCCCCTGACTTTGCTATTCCATGTAAGATGTGGATCAAACTAAGCTGCATCAGAACTTTTCTGGGGGTTTGGTCGTATAGCTGGCAAATGCCATAGAAATATATAAATCAGAAAACATTAAATAAACTGCTGCTCATTATATTTCTGATCTGAAGTATTTATGTTCCTTTGTTATGGGTTGGTGGATGCCATGGAGAAGACAAGAAACTTGGGATAATTTCGAATACTGTTTTTCAAGTTTCATGCCCATGAATCATCTTTGCCCTTTTTAATGATTTGTTTGTGACAGTCTTGCAGAATCCTTAGAGCTAAGTTCTTTTCTCAGTAGCATTTATCTCAGGTTTGCATGTGTGACTCGAGAGCATGCCTGTAGCTTCTCTATACTTTTATATTCCAGCATCCTAATGTAAATAACTTTGCTGCTTCCAGTGGCTTGTTCTAATTTTATCGGGGCAATTGCATTTACAGAACATGGCACAAACAGTTGATTTCTGTTACCTGCATATGTAACACATTCCTTTTAATGGAAGCATGTATTTCTTGGCTATTTGTACACACATTCTGTATTTACTTGGGAGCAGGGCAATGTGGTCTGTAATTCTGAATATCTGTTTCCATTTATTTAAGAGCTTTTCCACACAAGGAAGTTAATCTGCAGTTAAGAAAGGAAGTGGCTTTATAGTATAGAAGGTTTTCTGAAAATGCTCCTGTATTGGCATTTCTACTGTAGATTGTCTAGGTTGATAACAAAGTTAAACTCAGTTGCTCTTAGGAGTTACGAGTAACACCTCTGAGCACTTTTCTGAGGATGTGCTGTACATGAGTATGTGAGTATATATTGCTTTAAGCAGCAATTTTAGATATTTGCTCCACACAGATAAGCCATACTAAAAGGTCTGCATACTATATCTTAGGAACTGTATGTTGTAAAAACTGATTTTATGATTATTTGATCCCAAATGAGAGCAGGTGATATATATACATACTGGTGGGATTTCTATTCGTCTTTTCCATTAATAAAATAGATTACTTCCAGAGAAAAAAGTTTTAAGTAAAAATTTGCGTTATGGTTTACTGATACTTATTTTTCGTATTAATCTTGAGGATAAACTCTGCCCTTCCGTACATATACCTGTATCAGTGGTATCACAACTGACAAAATCTGCAAAAAACTATCATCTCCAGTGAAGAAATGGTAGTAGCCTTTCATCAGTATAACCAAGAGCATCTTTGCAAAGTATGAGGCTGTCTTATGTTACCACTACACATTGGTCAGTCGTAGCACTGCAAACACTTGATAGATGCAACGTCCAGTAGTGTGGACCTCCAAAGAACTCCTTGAAAAGACTCAGACAAGGAAGCCAGCCACACATCCAGATGCTTATGCTTTAGAAATTTCTTTCAGTATGAACATCTGAGTCCTGCAGCTGCTGTACATAGCCCTTTATATGGCCACAGGTGTTGGCTTCAGTGCTGGAGCACGGAGTGGTAGCAAACAAAGGGGAGTATAGTCGATGCTGCCAGAGACCAGACATAGTGCCAATTTAATACTGAATGTAAAACAAATAGTTGTGCCAGTTTGTTTCTAAATGCATTTTTTAGTTAGAAAAATTAGCTTGTCTTTTGAGAGCATTATCTATGTGTGGATGAATGTTCCAAGTTTAAATACAGTATAAAGCAGGTTGTTTTTTTAATCAAAATAAATAAATGAAATGTAGACTTAGAAATATCAAAACCTACTGTTCTATTGTTTATGCTGTTATTGTTTAGAAAAATAATCAAATTGTATTAGACTAATATAATTCTTCATGATGACTCGTTGGCATATTTTGTGAGACATTTATCCCTTATGTAGTACAAATTACTTCTCTGGATCTGCAGCAGGACATAAAGGTAATTCATCCTTAGAATATGTTGTGAAGTAAATCTGTGTTTGTATTCAAGGGCATTTCTGTAGTTACACATTCTTAATTCAGCTGATTGAACTGTCACTGAAACATATGCAATCTATAATTTTAGGACATTTTCTGCTTCTGTGAAGAATGTGTATTCCAATGTCTTCAGATTTTTACTATTTTGAGATGCATTTTGCCTGTAAATAGAGTATATTTTAGGCATTTCCCTCATTAATTGCAGCTGAATCCTATTTACATACGTACTTATACAAATAATTTGACTTTGCTTGATTCCAAAAGGAGAGGTGGAAGCGTCGAGATCCTTTTAAAGTGATTGACTACTTATCACGGTACTACAGATGCTATTTCTGCCTCTGTACAGGGATTTCCTGCACTAGTATTTGCAGATAATAGCATTAACAGCTGCTTCTGTTACTAAAATTGCAGTGAATGTTTGAGGTATTTAGCATTTTGCAATTGGAAAGAGAGTTACCAAAGGGTCCTTCAATCCTATGGACTCAAAATCCCTCTTTTGTACTACTGCCTTGGTGGGATTTAATATTAATGCACACCTGGATGCTGCAGGAATACCATGCTGCTGGGCATGGGACATACATCTTGTTCCAGTTTGTTCCAGTTCTACTTGGACTTCATTTGACTTCAAATGGCAAACAGAACATTTAATATAGTTTGAAAATCTGGGCATAATAAGTGATGTAAGTGTTGCCAAAGAGGAGTTGTGAATGCAAATCTGTGGTTGCTAGTCTAGATCCCTGAACAAATATGCATTTTATGTTAACCCATCACAGGGAAGAAAGAAAGAAGCTCTCCTGGGATGAACAACTTGTATCGTAGATCTTCCTGGAGAGCTCAGTCAGCATGGGATAATTGTTACATTGAAAGGTGCCTTATAGACCTTTTTATTTCATAAATGCTATTGGAACTGATTCTTCCCTGTAACGAGTTCAGCAGAAGAAAACTTAATAAAAAGTGACAAGTGTAGGAACACATTACAAAAAATTAGACAGTAATAAGTCTTGAACACAGAAAGATCATAAGCAACATTTTTTTAAGTGAACTACTCAAAGAAGTTCCTCATAACAAATGTGTTTGCATATGCTTGTTATGAAATGGTTTGATTTGTAAAAATGAAATCAAATGGAAAGGAAGCAGTTTATTAGTAAACTTGGTAAAAGCAAGGCATTAAGATATCTGTGTATTTAAACATATCCTTCCTGTAAAAGCAAAGCACTGTGTTTTATTTAATGGGATAAGTGTATTTTCAAATAGGTCTAAATTATCCAAAATACTCTTAACAAACTTTATTGGTAGTGATATAAGGCTGCTTTGCCAAACTTACATTGTAAACAGGGTTTACATTTAGTAGTACAAAGCTGAGTAGTGAACATGACCCTTAAACACAAGTGACTGCCCCAAGCGCAGACCTATCAGTTCTTTTTAAGTGGGATCTCTCTTTGTGTTGATGGTGTTACTTGCTTTTTATCATTTTGTGTATGTATATATGTATATGTATGTATATATATGCCTAATAATATTATACCTCCTAGCTTTGTCCGGATGCAGAACAGTTGAAATACTTTAAATTTCAAAAATCTTCTTGTCTCAGAAGTTCACAACATACCACTGAAAAATCTTCTAGCAGTAATTTTAGATTATATTTTCTTTTCTTCTGTCTGCTAAATTGGTATTTATCCTTCTCAATTATAATTATTTTAAAACCAGTCTTTTACTATGTTCAGCTAGTATGTCTCAATATCTTCAATATTTTGCTTCAAAACTATTCAAATCAGGGAAATCATAAAAAAAAAAAAAGCCTTTTCCTATGAAAAATATCTCGATTGGGTTTTCTTCCAGAAATAGAATTTGTGGAAAAAATCCCAGCTAATTCTATCAAATAATTGTTTTACTGAGGAAAGAATAACCTTGTCTGAAATGTTTCTTTAAAAAAAGTTTTAAAAGATCAGTATGTCATTGTATATATCTTTGAAGTTGTGCCTTGTGATAGATTGATTTAATATTCAATTTTTCCTTAAATAAGCAAAGCATTCTGCTAGGTATTTCCTAATGCAATTACATGCTTTTTCGTCTTGGGACACAATGAAAATCACTGTCCGTGTTCTGTGGGAAGCCAAGGGTGATGTTCACAGTCTGCCTTTCTGCACAGGACTTCTATTATTCTGTGAAATATCCCCAAAACAGCCCCACTTGATGCACTCTTCTCCTTATAAATTGTTATTTTCTCCTTAAGAGACGAGGAACTTTTTCCTCAGTATCAGAATATCAATTCATGGGTTGCTAATCCCTTGTCTGCATTACGGGCTATGTACAGAACTGCAGCAACTTTATCTTCTGTTGCTTCAGAAACTTGGCTTATCTATTTTGTTGCTCACATTTCCACAACTGCAGGGGGTTCAATTATCTTCAACTGCATTATCTCATGAATCACCTCAGGATCTACTTCTGCATTCCTGCTTTCACATATTTTCCCAGATTTGTTTGCTTTAGTCTGCATTTCTTTTCCTCTTTAATCACTTAGTACTGACTTTTTATCTACACCTTCTGCTACTCCTTTTTTCACACTTCTATCAGTACATTCCAGTAATCCTGATTCATTTTCAGCCCTTGTACATTATTTGAAAACCTCGGAGCATCCTATTGCCTTCTGGTTTTATCTCTGCCATTCACAGTTGTCGCAGATGAAGTTTTTTTCATTTAAAAAAAATTCAAAACCATATAATATGACTTAAAATCAGTGAATGTCTATGGCTGCCATGGAGGAAAAAGTTCAGTTTTGATTCCAGGGTGAACAAATAATTATACATATATGCATCATCACTGCAGTTTGAATGAAACAAACGATATAATAAAGGAAAAAAACATAGATATTTATTTTATTCTAAATCAGTTTACAAAGTGAAAGAATTCCAGTTTTGATATACTTTAATGATGCTAAAAATGTATCTAGTCTTCATGTGCATATGTCACCAAAGAGCAAAAAGCAAGGTTTACCGAGTCCATTATCTTGTATCCTCAAATGCACTTCCAGGCTACCAGACAAGAGTGATAATAGGAAATGCATAGAGGTGCAGTATTTTGTCTGCACCAAGAGCGGAATTCACAAGTAGCCTAAACACCAAATTACGTAATTTCTCCTCTGCAAGTCAGGCGGGATGCAGTGGCCACCGCACAGCTGCTGGCCTGGGTGGCATCCAGGCAGACACAGTCACAATTGTCCCACTCCATCTGGGTCATTCTGAATTCCCTCAACAGGAAATGGAACACAAGCAGAAAAGTTTTAAAAACATCCCAGACATGAATCAACAAAAGCCCGGAACATCTGCTCATCAAAGCTCATCAGAAAACAGTGTGTTTTATTTACACTACTCTTCTGGATGTACCAAGAATGCCTAATGAGGTTAGAGATCACTGGAAAATATTGCTGGTATGAAGTGTCACATTTCAGTTTCCAGATTACTGGTCTAACCTACCCAAAATATGTCAAATACAGTGTGTCATATTCTGCAGTTCTGTTATTTTAGCATGAAGTGATCTAGCTTTATTAAATCCACAGTTCACATCAAATCCAAGCTGGCTAAAAAAAAAAAAAAAAAAAAAAAAAAAAATGTGCAATATTATAATTTATTTTGTAGATAAAACGGTGCTAACAAAACCCAGGGTAATAGAAAGTACAGTTAATAGAAGCAGATTCAGCATAGGAGTGAGAAACATTTTCATGTATAAGGAAATGTGTGGGCTCAGATCCTTAGATTATGCAGCTCATCATAACCTGCTGACTTCATCCAGCACTGCTGGGGAATTAGGCCACTGTGTTTAAACATCTAACACTGTATAGTTCTTCTGATCCATGGGACAGATCCATATGCTGTCTTCATTCAGGATTTATAAACCCAAATGTCCTTGTGAGAAGTTTTATTACAGGGGCAGGTCTAATTTCAGCTTTGTCCAAAGTAAGAGCTCAGATACTTAACCTTCTTTTCAGTGACTGTCATTTTTTTAGATCTACATTCAAGCTGTTACACGGGGAAGTGCTTAGCCCAAAGATGGATATACTGAGTTACCTGAGCTATTTCTGTTATTTCTGGGAGTTAGCTACAGTGAGAAAACACTGGTTTATGGTGGCTGTGATCTTGTCCTTGCAGCCATCCTCATGCTTTTCTCTGCATATCAAAGCGGAAACAAAACCTTCTTTTTCAGGAGTAAAATTTGTTAGGGAGCAAAGGGGGTGTTTAACTGCTCACTGATTCTCGTCTTTTTTCATGCTCTTTAAAGGGTTCCCATCACCTTAGCGTCAAAATGCCACACAGTATTTCCTCTAAAGCTTTTCTGTTTGTGTTCATAGGAAAGCATCTTCCTTAGTGATGACAGCTTTTAAATGGAGCCAGTGTAGCACCCTGGTCACTCTCTTTAAGAGTCACCTTGGAGATTATGCGGTTTTCTCAGTAAATTCCAGAAGCAGCAATACTTTCATAGTGTTGGTTTGGAGAAAGAGGACAACAGCATTGATGAATGACTAGAGCAGCTGTAAGTCACATAAGGGGTAATTATTTTTTGCAAGTGTGGAAAGGAATTTTATTCTGCATGTCTGCTGTGTAGCTACAAAATATTGCTGTCAATGCCAAAAAGGATAAACACCTGCTAAAAGAACTGTGGAGAGGATTATCTCTTTTCTTACACATACGCTTATGAAATACGTACTACAGATTGGACCATCTCCTTCTTTTTTTCTCTCTTTCTCTCTTTCTCTCAACATTTTCATAGCCATTGAATCAATTGTTCTCTGCCTGACCTGTGAAAATTATGTTTGCTATGTAGAGAGGCCAAATATCAACAGATTACGTGCTTCAGTTACTTTGGGCCAGCCTATTAGGACAGAACACTTGTTTGTTCTTTAACCAGTCTGGTTTTTGAGTTCTCTTGTGTGGTATTTTTACTGGGATATGGGGCAGCTACTCTTTCCTGCTCCTAGGCCTCCTCACCAGACTGGAAAGAGCTGTGCGCTGATTTCTCTTCACCTGTGCAGTTGTAGTAACGCTCTGCCAGCAATGCTAATGTTCCCTTGCCAGTTTTTAAACATTCTGCCAAGTAGAAAGAATTAATTACAAGATCTGAATCATTTCTAAAGTAACCCCAATGCCCCTGTGTCCTATTCCTCCAGTATTATGTCATTTTTCAGCTCCTGTCCAGGATAATATAAAGGAACTCTTATACCCCCAAAGCTGAGAAGTGTGTCAAGGCAGGCTGCGCCATTTATTCAGGCTACCCTTTTGCCTTTGTGTCTATAAACATTTAGGAACCTTTAGGTCAGATTTCACAGTCTGTGTCATGCTGCTCAGCCAGTGCAAAGTGAATGGACTCCAGCCAAAGCTGGTGAGCTGCCACAGCCTTCCCCCCGTGTTCGTGAAGGCGGCTGAGAAAGGGCAGAGTGGTTCATGTCCTTGTGGTCCCTCTGCACTGTTGTATGTGAGGCAGCCCAGCCCTAGATCCCCACCACTCTGGGAAAGGAGTCTTGGGCTAAGTTAAGCCCTATGCCTGCATGTGTTGGACATCACGTGAGAACATAGCTGACATTGCTTCCCCTGAGGATATCCACATTTAGAGTGGAGCTTTTGATTTTCAGATTGGAAAACAGAAGTGTTAACACCATTGAAGTGTTTGAGTGGAAGTTAGAGCAACAAGCAACAGGGAGAAACTCCTAAACCTGAATCATACCTGATAATGTCTGTAATATGCATGCTTACTATAACTTCAGCAGCAGCTTCCCGCTGTGATGTGGGCTTAACTCACTTGATTCTCTTCCTCACATTTTGTTTCATTCTTTTTGCTTCATTTGCAAGCAGAATCAAAGATAGTAAAGCATCTAAATGAACTGTCAAAACTGAATAGTGGAAGATGCTTCGCCTCTAGTCTCCAGAGACCTCTGCCAGCTGCATGATGGTGTGCCGAGCAGCAGCAATGTGCACTTGCAGCTCAGAAGGCCAGTCGTATGTTGGGCTGCATCCAAAGGAGTGTAGCCACCATTTCAGGGGAGGTGATTCTGCCCCTCTGCTCTGCTCTGATGAGACCCCACCTGGAGTAATGTGCTTAGCTCTGGTGTCCTCAGTACAGGAAAGACATGGACCTGTTGGAGAGAGTCCAAATGAGGTCCACAGAAAGAATCAGAGAGATGGAGCACCTCCTGTCCTATGAGGAAAACCTGAGAGAGTTGGGGTTGTTCAGCCTGGAGAAGGCTCTGAGGAGACATTATTGCAGCCTTTCAGTTCTAAAAAGGGCCTATAAGAAAGATGGGGAGAGATGGTTTTAGCAGTGCCTGTTGCAATAGGAAGAGGGCTGATGGTTTTAAACTAAAAGATGGAGATTCAGGCTGGATGTGAGGAAGAAATTTTGTACATTGAGGGTGTTAAAACACTGTCACAGGTTGCCCAGAGAGGTGGTGGATGTGCCATCCCCTTATGGGCGAGGCTGGATGTGATTCTGGGCAACCTGATCTAGTTGAAGATGCCCTTGCTCATTTTGCAGGGGGGTTGGACTAGGTGACCTTTGGGGGGTCCTTACAACCCAAACTATTCTATGATTCTATGAATGCATCTTGCTTCAGCCAGCTGTAGTGCCCATTTCTTCTCATAGCACCTTTCATTACTATTGCAGCTCCTGAGGGCTTACTTTGGCTGGGTGTTACGCTTTCCTTCCCTGGTGCTCTGGGCATTGGCCCACAGCCACAAACATAACCTAGCAAGCTCTGAGCTTCTCCTCTCCCTTTTCTCCTGCATCTCTTCTACCACATGTTAATCATAAACTTTGCTTCATATTTGGATGGCATCCTTGATTATCTCCAGCTTTCTGTGGTGTATTTGGCTTTCCTCCAGGCATGAAGCCTTTGAGGCAGCTTTTCTGCAGCTCTTTGTTTCTTATTCATCAGCCTACATATTCTGCCTACTGGTCGGAAAGAAGAATGAGACTTAACTGCTTCCAAGGGCGTCCCTAAATACCTGTGTGAAGATTCTGACACAGTACTGTTAGTGTGGTAAAAGGCAAACCTTTTTATAGAAATGCAAACATGCTTAATATTTTGCCATCCACCCATCAGTGTCCGTACATTGGCTTTGTTCTACCTTGAGCATAACAGTTGCACATATATATACACCACATCACGATCTCTTTTACCACATCGCATACCCACTGCTTTTATTAATAAAGGGTTATTCCACAGTGGCTGTAATGATTACAGGGTGGTTGGTGATAATGAACTGACCTCAAGTACTGTTTACAACCTCGATAGGAAGTGTGAGAGAAAGAAGGTATCTTTTTAGATGAGGTACTGTGTGCCTTCTTTGTCCTGGCCAAAAAGCGTTACCTGTTGAGAGACTTTTTTTCTTTTCCTGGACTCTTTTCCATCTATTTCACCGTTAATACCTTAATATGACAAATTAATATGTCTGAAAGAGCTACCTGGTACAAGCCACTAAACTCCTTTTGGTTCTCTTTGCTGTTAGTAGTAAAGGGACAGCTTCTGAAGGCCTAAAAGTTATCTGGCTTGTAAAGAAAAATCCAGTCTCTGGTGGAGACTGGAGTTATAAAATTTGACCTACTTAACAAAAATCCTATTAGATGGATTTACACATGTCTCCCTGAGATCAGACTGTCCAATGTGAAGAATAGAAGAGCAGGGGAAGTTTAAATTGGATATAAGGAAGAAGTTCTTTACTGTGAGGGTGGTGAGGCACTGGCACAAGTTGCCCAAAGAAATGGCGAATGCTTCATCCCTGGCGGTATTCAAGGCCAGGCTGGACAGAGCCTTGGGTGACATGGTTTAGTAGGAGGTGTCCCTGCCCATGGCAGGGGGGTTGGCTGATCTTAAGGTCCTTTCCAACCCTAACTATTCTATGATTCTGTGATTCTATGAAGAATGTTCAGTGCTGTCAGGTATATTTTCCAGGTTACTTTTCCTTGCTTCTCTCAGAATCTAGTGCTAAAACCAGTGCAAGATATACTCTATCTCATTCATATAGAATTTATAGTTTGGAATATCATTGTGCCCAGCCGCTAAATCTGTTACATTGTTCCAGCATTGCTGTAAACAAGAAAAAAAACAAACTTTACTCTTTTTTTTTCCCCACAACTAGTTACGTGGCATGGTGAGATGGCCCTTCTCAGAGGTTATTCTGAGCTCTGACAAGTCAGTCTCATTTTAATTGCTGTAGTGAAAACCTGGAAGACCCTTTTTTCTTGACTTCATACCACTTCATCTCACCCCATGCTGCAAAGCCACGTGACTTTATTGCAAAGCTAACAGTACTGTTTGTTATTTTTTCCCTTGAGTCCCTTTCTTGAAGAGTCAGATGCTTTTGTGAAGCTCTCAGCACTCCTTTCTGTCCAAAAAGAAAACACAAAAAATGGAATTTCTGTCCCCCTTGGCTGTAGAAAAGAGTTTGTAACCCCAAGTACTACAATGGCTCAGAAACTATGGGACAAAACAAAGCTTCAAATGTATGTTGTTATCTTTAATTCCTGTTTATATTAGTCTTGTAATTTTGTTTTGTTTCAAGCAATGTTTTTGAAATTTTACTTGCTCAGCCAAAATTTTGTTAGTAAAGGTCCAACAAAAAAAAAGACAAACCCTCAGAACCAAAACCCTGCAAAAGGTCCTGAAATCCACAGCTGCTAGTAGTTTGATTCATTGAGATCATCCCCTGCTCCCTTGATCTCTTAACTCCTTACATTTTAGGTAAGAACATTCCTGTAAATGGGAGGTACGTTTGCCAGAATCCTGGTACCTCCTTTGCATAGCTGTCAAAATTTCCATGACCTGGGCAGAAGAAGCAAATGCCCATGCCAGTCTGGCATAACCAGTGAATTTGTTTGCTTCATTCCCAGGAAGAGGCACTCAAGAGAGTCACCCTTGGCAAAACTTGGCAAGATGTTTTCTCCAGAAAGTGTTGGGCATGGTATTTCTGGGCCCTGAGCAAAGACTTTTTTTACTTCAGCATCCTACAATCTAAGCACAAGGAGAGGACATTACTGTCTTGGGCATATTGAGCTCTTACTGGTTATGAGCAATATTCATACAGTGTGTATTGCAAAGCACAATAGCTTCCTTTCTAGGTAATAAAGTAAAGATTTCAATTCAGCATTGTCATTTCCTACGTTCTTTATATGAGAGCTTATGGGGAGTCTTTGACAGAGAAGCTATATATGTATTTTAAAAATCTATAGTAATAAATATATGCTGGCCATAGCAATAAACTTTCTCCATCCTTTAGCTTTAAAAGATGGTTATGAATAACTCTATGAGAGGACTAGATTCCCAGCTGCCATCAAAAGCTACACAAGAGTCATTTATGCATTTATCCTCTGGAGGCTGGTTCCCAAGGCTCCCTTCTGACAAGACTACTGTGCCAGGAACTTGTAGCTTTTGCTAACCCCAGGCTAGGAAATTCCCATTGTAGGAAGGCTGGTTTCACAGACTTAGGATACAGCCCAGGGACTCTTTTACTTATCATTTAATAACTATGTGTGTACATGTGTGTGCATGTGTTTTAAACTTTAGTTTACCCTGTGTCTGCAAACAAAAGTACGCCTTGCAATTTCACCTCAGCTTAATTTGACTTAGCTAACTGAAGCTGAGAACATACCATTTTTCCATCTGATACTTCCTGTATGTTTTAGTTTCTATAGTCTTGAACAGTAATTATGTCTATTAGAACGGTGCAAATGGAAGGTGAAATACTATTGGTCTGAATTTAAACACTTTACACCAGTTTTGCATTTAGTTGTCCTAAATAATCATGAAAACACAAGGCCTTACATATCGATTCTTCATTTTTCAGCCCACTGAGATCTGCAGTACGTTTGACAAGAAGTAACAGGCTTGGCCTGTGCCAGGGGAGGTTTAGGTTTAATATTAGAAAAGATTTCTTCACAGAGAGGGTGCTCAGGCATTGGAACAGGCTGCCCAGGGCAGTGGTGGAATCACTGTCCCTGGAAGTGTTCAAAAACAATGTAGATGAGGCCCACAGTGACATGGTTTAGTGGTGGTCTTGACAGTCCTGGAGTCGTGGTTAGACTTGATGATCTTGAAGGTTTTTTCCAACCTAGTTGATTCCGTTATTCTGTGACAAGTGGGTATTGACCATCATACAGTGTTGGTCAGTGTTACCTCTTTAAACACTAAAATCTTAGTCTATCTAAGCAGAAGTGGCTGTCTTTCTATTACCTCTTCTTTCTCCACATGGGTTATTATATTATAAATAACAATATATTAATTTAGCTTGGATTTACTTTGAATCATACATAGACTTGAATTTTCAAATAGGGTATTTGAAAAGAAAATAATGTATTAAAGATCTCTGATGGGACCTAATGTATTTATAAAAATAGAAAAATGCAAGTACAAACACATAAATATTTATGATGAATTTTCTTATCCCTGTAATGTAGCATAATCTTTCTGTCATAGGATTAGGTTTGGTTTGCCTTTGGTTTGTGTGACAGAAAATTTAGAGCAGCTCAATCAGCATAAAACAGTATGCAATGAGTTAATATCAGCACTACAAGTGTGAAAGTTTTTTAATACATGACTAATTTATGTGCATGTCTTGTCCTTCTGAATTAAAAGGACCATTTGGGGCTGAAAATTAAATCCTAGCTGAATTGTTTTTCAATTAACAAAATAAGGGGAACAAAGCTTTAAAACACTTTGTGATTCGTAGATACACTTCATAGAGTGCACACAGCAGTGGCTGTTCCTTCAGCCTAATTCTGCTTTCACTGACAGAGATGAAAATCAGGAGCAAGCCAGCAAAGTCAGTGGAGCTACCTGGGGTAAGATGAGAACAAAATGAGGAATTTATATTGTCACAGCAGCAGAGCAAATATATAGCAGTGATGGATTATTTCTTTATGGACTATGACACAGCTTGAAAGAAATAAAAATAGTAGTGGCCTATAAGCAATTGATTTTTTTTTTTCAATGTTGAATGCAGGTAGAGCTACTGTTTGCGTTGCTCTTATGCAGAGAAACGACTGGAAAAATACTAAGAACTTGTACTGGATGTGAAGATTTTTTACAAGGATATTTTCAATTTAGTGGTTGGAATACAGTAGTTTGCCTTTTTGCAAAGGAAAGTGTGTATCTCAAGCCTCTGACAAAGCCTGCCTGGTAGAAAACAAATTGGAGAAATTTATAAATGTATGCTAGAGACTTCCTGGAATATTCATTATTTGCAGCTAGTAATTTTTGAGTAAACTCAGACTTATTCAGGTTAAGGTACTTTATTGTATGGCAGTTTGAACTATTGCATCTTTCAATGGCTAGTAACATATTTCATTTTTTTGTTAATGATAGGTGACTTTGGGTTAAACAGATCAATCTAGACTTTAATTTCTAATGTTTCTTTCAAACTGCTGTTAACTCCCCTCAGCTTTACATTTTTACAGGTTAATATAATGGTTATATTTGATTAATAGTGAACATTGCAGCTTACTATCTGGTGCTAGTGACATGTAATAATCCATTTAATTTATCTTTCCCTTACTGTTCCTTCTCCTCTGCTAATTATCTAACACTTGGCTTTGATCCTTAGGAAAAAAAAAAAAATTCCACTGTATTTCTCTTCTAAAGGATCAGATAATACAAAATACAAACTGACACTTCTAACTGCTTAGAATGCAGAGGGCAGAAGTTTCACACCA
The DNA here is from genome assembly GCA_009867235.2 of Psittacus erithacus. Taxonomy (NCBI): domain Eukaryota; kingdom Metazoa; phylum Chordata; class Aves; order Psittaciformes; family Psittacidae; genus Psittacus; species Psittacus erithacus. The sequence continues at coordinate 17,545 of WYDI02002150.1, forward strand.
GAAGGACTTCAATAAATTTAGTGAAAGGAAAGCAAAAGAAGGGTGTCAACCTATTTTATTTTTTTTTGTAAGAAGATTAAAAAAGAGAACTACTAACATGATGATGAATTTAAGAATCAAAAACTCCTAAAGCAAATTACATAAAATACTACTTTAAAGTATCCAAAGAAATATTTCAAGTACCAGAGTCCTAGGCTCATAAAATGCCTAGTGGGATGTATCTGGACTTTGGCAAGTGTAAAATGTAACTGTGGGACTATCAAGGTTTCACTAAAGGAAAAGGAAAATACCAAGCAAATCACCAGGGATAGATGGCTTTAGATTTTATTCAATGCCTTTGAAATGATTCAGAGGAAATATAGAAGCTATCTAAAAAAGAGAATAAATAAAGCCGTTATTACAAGAGGCATTCTCTTTCTTCATGTGAGTGCATATGAGCAAAGATACAGTAGATGTATGCACCTATAGATATCAATTGAAATGGCCATGGAAAAGAGGTTATTTCAAAACATATGAAGAATTCTGTATACAGGTTTGAAATTTTACCATGAAAATGACACATACAGGATATTGCTGAAGGCAAAAATACAGCATACTTCAGTTATCATTTGGAGATTTCTATGAATAACTGTATCTTGAGTTATACTATTAAAGCAAAAGGATTATGACAAGGAAGACAGTCATGTCAGATTTTAAGTCATTATCTGGACATTAGCAAATATAAAACTGGCAGACAGTGCTATACATAGCAACTGATTTTAGGCCATTTTGTGAAGCAGCTGGTGTTGCATATGGTAAGAGGTAGGATCATGGATGGATTGAACTTTTATTTTGTTCAGTGTCAAATACTATATGCTGTAAAGTAAAAATCATAGAATCATAGAACAGTTAGGGTTGGAAAGGACCTTAAGATCATCTAGTTCCAACCCCCCTGCCATG